>JACBWV010000318.1:1137251-1357251 GCA_013435795.1 Chlamydomonas sp. ICE-L | reverse complement strand
TCCCTACAGGCCAAAATGAGAGACTTGGCCTTACAGACTTGTTCAGTCAGTTCCGAGGAATTCAGGTTCTCTTCCAAACCCGAACAGGCTTCGACGCTCTGGACTCACGGACCGCTATGTATAGATGCCTATCTCCTGAACCACGGCAGCAGGCCAAACAGTTCCCACAGCCTCGCCAACCCTGCAATGACCACCATGGAGATAAATTCTAACTCCGACTCCGACTCAAACTCCAGCTCAAGCTCCCTGACCAATGCCGTTGGTTCCAACTGGGCACTTGGTTGTCCAACCCGCCCGCCGCTTCAGAACTCTGACCCACTGCCCAGGCTGGTAGCTAAGGACATCCTGGGTGATGCATGCCTAGCGTCTGATTTCCGTTTGCCCCCTTTGTCTGCTGAACATCACGCCGACAGTTATGATCTTGACGACTCTTGCGATTTCAGCTGCCCATCGAAAAGAGAAACGTCTGAGAATGAGTTGATGCCTATTGCCTCCTTACGTGACTTGATGCAAACCCTGGACATCAACTGTGGTGACTACGTGACCCTAATTGTGGTAAGCATGGGTTTCTTTACATTACATCACATCACATTATATTACATTACATTACATTACATTACATTACATTACATTACATTACATTACATTACATTACATTACATTACATTACATTACATTACATTACATTACATTACGTCACATTGCATTACATTACGTCACATTACATTACATTACGTCACATTACATTACATTACGTCACATTACATTACATTACGTCACATTACATTACATTACGTCACATTACATTACATTACGTCACATTACATTACATTACGTCACATTACATTACATTACGTCACATTACATTACATTACGTCACATTACATCACATTACGTCACATTACATCACATTACGTCACATTACATTACATTACGTCACATTACATTACATTACGTCACATTACATTACATTACGTCACATTACATTACAGTACAGTACATTGTCATCCTTGATTGTGGTATAAGCAGGAGTCTCTTGAAGGTGCCTAAATGTAGCTAGGGACTGGCAGATCATATGATATCATACAAATTGCATCATATAATATTGTATATACATGGTAACTTAAGCTTAGTCAGACTGTCGGCATCATATGATATCATATTTCTGTTCCCTATTTATATATATATATAAAAATAAAATGAAATATCACAAATGATTATTGATGTGCCGAACTGCTATGTGGTTGCTACGTCAGAGTCTTTTAGGGTGGCCTTTTGGGCCACAAAAACGAATGTAGCACCCCAAGGGCAACAAGGAGCACTATAGCGCTACGTCAAGACACTGCTTTATTTCCTTATAAGCAAACCTGGTGGTAAGGATGGCAACCTGGCTGATTGAATCATTATTGATGAATTAAAATCTTCATTTCGGGAACTCATACATCTCAATACGTACTGTTCACACATTAGCACTGCATAACTGTACCACCTGTACACACCTTGTCATTGTACCGCCCGTAAACACCTTGTAATTGTACAACCTGTGCACACCTTGTTATTGTGCCACCTGTAAACGCCTGAACACCCTGGCACCTCACAATTGTTAATACGTACTGTCAACACCTGAGGTGTAAACAACTCGTTGTGTAACTAATAGGGCTGTCAATCACATTCTGGTTTGGGAAGAGGGTAATTTTCCTGCTGCCTCCATTTTAATTATACATTAAGTTCCAATGTTGGCTTTTAAATGTAACTTGATAAAAATAAATCCCCCAATGTCTTTTTAAATAAAGCACACGAGTTCAAGAGACTACTGGAAATAATGGTTTGAAGAGTTTTTCAAACGTGCACATGGATATAAAACATGATAAACACATGTGTGAACCATTCAAATAGATTTACAACCATTGTAAAAACATGATAAAACATGTATGAACCATTCAGATGGATATACAAACATTGTAAACACATGATATAAACATTGTAAACACATGATACAAACATGCATGAGCCATGCAGACGATATACAACCATTGTAAACACATGATACAAACATGCATGAACCATGCAGACGATATACAACCATTGTAAACACTTGATACAAACATGCATGAACCATGCAGACGATATACAACCATTGTAAACACATGATTAAATCACGATTCAAACATGTAAGAACCATGCAGATGGAAAACTGTAACTACGGCCCTCTATCCAAAGCCTTGTAAGAGGGTTTCTTCTCTGCTGCCATGCAGATGTATATTCTACCATTGTAAAAACTTGATGAAAACACGATACAAACATGTATGAACCATGCAGACTAAATACAACCATTGTAAAAACATGATAAGAACATGATAAAAACATGTATGAACCATGCACATGGATATACAACCATTGTTAAAACATGATAAAGCATGATAAAAACATGTATGAACCATTCAGTTGGATATACAACCATCGTAAACACATGATTAAAACACGATACAAACATGTATGAACCATGCAGACTACATACAACCATTGTAAAAACATGATAATACATGATACAAGCATGTATGAACCATTCAAATGGATATACAACGAGCGTAAACACATGATACAAACACGATAAAAACATGTATGAACTATGCAGATGGAACACTGTGACTACGGCCCTCTGTCTAAAGCCTTGGAAGAGGGTTTCTTCTCTGCTGCTTCCAAGTCAGAAGCATACTTTTCCATGCGGGCATGCATCAGAACTGCTAAGGAGATTGCCTGTGGGCTGGACTTCCTGCACTCCTTGGATATTGTACACGGTGAGTTTCTCTCCCAAGGCTATGTATTGGGGTACTACATTTTGTCATTTTGGGTTGCGCTTTTGACGCAACTGCCTCCTTTTGGGTTGTGCTTTTGACTCAACTGGAAACAGAAATCTGCGCGCTGCGCCCGGAGGGGGTTTACACAGATTGCGTCAATCGCGCAGCCAGGCTTCAAAAACTTGTGCTGTAGCGCGCGTCTTGTGGTAGCCTGCTTTGTACTAGAGCACCACCGCGTAATATGGCTCAATGGCAGAGCTCCTTGAACAAAGGAGGTGCCGGGCTCGAGTTCCCACAGGAGCGCTTTCGTGTTGGCGGTCGCTGTCAACCGCCATGGTAGCTTTGTCCAGGTAAAATAGCAGCCCGTTCCCAACCGCCATAAGACGGGGCTCCCTTAATGCCACGCCCACCAGGCGTTCTAATTTTTGCATTGAGGCCACCACATATGGATATATGTATATATATGTGATATATGGAAGAGGATCAATAGCTAAATTCAATGTGGGTTTTCAACATATTCTTGCCTGAGTGTCCTCACGCACACTCCAGAGAGGTGAGTGCATGTTTTCACGCAAACTTGTTTGCACGCACACGCAAACTTGTTCACACGCACATTGTTTTACTGCTTTGCACCTGCATTTGCGTGTTCCCCCTAGTTTCACAAGCTTGGCACACGTTTTGACATAGACGTGCGTGTTTACACACACCTTTGGGGAGGTGTTTACACACACCTCTGTGTGTGCCCCGTAAACTCTCATAGGGCTTTGCACAACCTTGGCTAAAGCTATAATTATAATCTGCTGCTGGGGCATATCTTTTCCTATAAAGCGAAGGGCAATATGAGTCACATGCTTGTTGGGCCTGTGGGTTTTCTTTTTAGTTCTGAAAAGAATTTCAACCCAGGAGTGAGGTGGATCTCCCGGCACAAACCAGCAACGCTGAGGTAAGTGAGGTGTGCTAGCCCTGGTTACATGCATACATAAAGGGTTCAGAGGGGGGGTCTTAGCTGCCTGGCACTATTAGGGCTAATTAGCGCTAAAATAAATCCCGGATTTTTAGCGGTAACTAAAGGTGAAGAGAAGAGAAATAGCACGACGTCGTGGCACGTCGTCATGGCTGGATACGGAACGCGATGGTAACAGAGGGTGAGGCTACGAGTAGCAGGTCCCGCAGGAACAGTACGAAAAGAGTTTAGGCAGGCACTACAGGATATCTCTGTCCTCTGCGAATTAGTCGAAGCTTCTGAAGTAATCGCTAGCTAATTTTCGCATTGCGTTGCTCAGTAATTCCCATTCTGGAAGGGCAACTGTTTCCAATCCACCCAAGTCTTGGTACGTGAGAGGCGGAAAACAGATATTCATGGGTGTGAAGCTGACGCCTGTCCAAATGTTGGGACGACTGAATAGCGTCAAGGGAGGTTGGAAGAAGCTCCTACGACCCAAGATGCAAGCTTCTGAAGATGAGATCGACGGGGTTGGGGCCCTGGAGCAGTGCGTCGTCGCTTGCTCAAAATGCAGTCGGGTGTTCTGCCCTTCAACCCCCCAGGCGTCTTACAATACGCATTCTGACTCGACTAAAAAGACTTACGGCAAGGGGCTACTGGCTAAGGACAAGAAGAAGGCGGCTTCAAAATGCATAACAACACTCTCCTGCACACGTGGCACTTTTTCTGGGTTGTTTTGGTTAAGTTTGGCTGGACTAGTTGTGCACTGTTAGTAGGGTTGGGAAGCAAACGTATATTTTCATTTTTACATGCCGTATGAACGTATAAACGTATGCATATAAACGTATAAAAAAGTACGAGTAATTGTTGCACTTCTTGGGGAAATACTTTTACATGGGTTTGAAGGTATTGCCGCGTTGCTAATTTCATTGGCATCTCATATGAACTCTCAAATAAATATTCTGGCAAGTTTAGGTTGCCCAAATCTCCGAAAAAGAAATTACCACCAGAAAGCTCGTCGACCAAGAAGCGCGGTGCCAATCTAAGGGATCCATTCAACGTTAATAAAATATAAATGTTGTCCATGTTCACATCATTATTTATAAGCAGCTCCCTATGTCAGCTACCGGTTTCAGACCAACTATGCTGCAGCTTCTAGGCAGCTTTGTGAGTCAGCTACAGGTTTAAGACCAAGCATGCTGCTGCTTCTAGGAAGCTCTGTGAGTCAGGTAAAGGTTATACTAATATAAGTATATAACTATATTGCAATATTGTCCGTCTTCATAGTGCACTAGGCTTGCACCATCAATCCTTCAAGCCCACTTGTGGAATGAAAGGTGGCGCTCTGATATGTGTGCCATCCTGGCTATCTAAATTATACTGTAGGCCACATTGAAATAAAAGTGTAAGTTTGAAAGGTAAATTGTATTGCATATTGTGATAGAGGAGGTCAATAGCTTTCCGATGAGCTATTTAAATGATAAATTGAATGAAAACCAAGAAAGTGAAGTGCCGGGATGCGTGCTGTACTTTTCAAAGTACAACTCGTACGTTTTTACACGTGTACACTCATACGCTTCTAGAAAACATATACAACGTATATAGACGTATGAGCTTATAAACGTATGGGTATACTTTCATACGTCGGCCCAACCCTAACTGTTAGGGCTAATTATGTTTGACGTTTGCCCTAAACTCTGAAGCCTATATAATATATGACGGGAGCATCCTTGTCACATACATATGTACATACGTACATGCATGCACACACACATGCATACATCTACCAAGTTGAGAAAGTCTTAGTAGCATAATACATACATGCATCTTCTAGGAATTTATTGGAGATGCATTTTACCAGTTTTTCTGGTTGACAGCATACATAGAATGGGAGCATCCTCGTTGTATCCATACATGTATACATACATACATACATACATACATACATACATACATACATACATACATACATACATACATACATACATACATACATACATACATACATACATGCATACATACATACATACATCTAACAGGAGCATCATTGTTGCACGCATGTTTATTAAAGAGGGGGGGGGGGGGGGGGGGGGGATGTTCATGAGTCCCCCTTGGCTCCGTCAAGCTGCGGGCACATTTGGAGTCCAGTAGGGCACCAAGAAAAATGTAATCATCATCATCATTATCATACATATATCTAACAGGAGCATCCTCGTTGCAGGTAACCTGGGACCCTAAACTTGATCTAAACCTAATCCTGGGAACCTAAACCTGGGACCCTCAACTTGATAACCTAAAAACCTGGACATGAAAACGCATCCTCATTGGTTGCAGGTAATCTGAAGCTGAGCAACGTCCTACTCCAATCCTCCAGCGAAGACCGTCGTGGATTTGTCGCACGTATATCTGACTTTGGCTACGCCAAGCAGGCCTCCTGCGATACCTCATCCTCCATTGATGACCTGTTCGACATGCACACCCTCTTTTGCCCCCCCTCTCTGTTGCCGCCACTCGAGGATACCAAGAAGACTCGGTCCACCTTGACGTCTGAAGCGGGCGCCAGAAGCTATCTCCCCGCTTCCCAGGATAGGGCTGCGGCTGAACTTCATCAGGGTAAGGGGGTTGATGTGCAGGCCTTCGGACTGGTGCTGAGGGCAATGCTCAGGTCAGCAGGCTCAGATGGTACATACGGCGTGGACTGCGTATGGGAGCAGTGGGGGAGTCAAGTGGGACAGGCCCAGAAGCGGTTGAATGGCCTGGTGCAACTCTGCACACACGAAGACGCTTCCAAATGCCCAACTGCTACGGTGCGTTGCTTGCCCTCCTCCTTCTAGTTATTCTTAGTGATGGTGGCTACTCATAAATAGGGATCGGCAATATGATATCATATGATATCATATGATGCCGGCGGTCTGACTAGGTAACTTTGGCCTGGGGCATTATATCATATGATATTGAATCATATGATTTTTGTATGATATCATTTGATATCATACTCGCCTTTGGTCAACATCATATGATTTGCTATAAATAACCCAAATCTGTGGCCCCAAAAGGCCTTTAAAAGCAATAAAAAGCTGTAAACAGCTGTAAAAAGCTGGAAATCAATGTCCCTGGAGGAGGTCTAAACCCATAAAGTTAGACAAAAACACTTTTTGAACTGAAAAACATATCCCTGGCTTCTTCCTCTACAACTAAGGCAAGGCCAGACCCGCAGGAGCCTGAAGCTGTCTTAGTAGTATCTTGATTGTATGGTAATGGTGGTGGTGGTGTGTGGTGGTGGTGTGTGTGTAGTGTGTGCCTGTGTGGTGGTGGTTGTGTTGTGTGTGTAGTGAGTGTGGTGGTGTTGTGTGTGTGTGTGGTAATAGTTTGCTTATAATCAGCTAATAATATGCATATAAATGCTTTTAATCTGCTTGTTAATCTGTTTATCTGCCTGCTGTTCCATCTGCGTGTGTATAACCAGTTACAGTACAGGCCATGCTGAAAAATCTACTTCTTCTAATTGCTTCTGAGCACGAACCTCGTCAAGACAGATCCAGGCCAGAGCTTCTCGTCCGTCGTTGCCCACCTAGTATGGTTCATGCTCAGACCTCCACTGGCGTACATAGTACTGGTTCTACTTACGCGTCAACTCTCAAGCACCCCCTTGCATGCGGTGTACTGCTTCAGAAGTACACCTTCTCCAACATTTGGTATCAGGCGCAGGGTTGCTTGTGCATTTGTAGGGGTCGGCAATATGATATCATATGATATCATGTCATCATATGATGCCGGCTGTCTGACTAGGTAACTTAGGCCTGGGGCATCATATCATATGATATTAAATCATATGATTCTTGTATGATATCATATGATATCATACTCGTCTTTGGTCAACATCATATGATTTGCCGTTCCCTATGCATTTGGCTATTTATACAGTTGGAGTTGTCAATATCGTACTGATCCTAAGATTTTGCATGCAATACCAATGTAAGGTATGGCATAATGGTATAGAAAATCACACAATGACGATGTGTTTATTAAAAATCGCACAATGCTGAGGTTGTATTGAAAATCACACAATAACGATGTATTGAAAATCACACAATAACGATGTTGTACTGAAAATCGCACACTAACGATGTTGCATTGAAAATCACAAACTAACGATGTTGTATTGAAAATCACACAATACCGATATCGTATGATAGTGTACAGGGCAGCCTATAAAATAAAATGATCTGGCTATCTATATATTTGTCTACCTATCGATCTACATATCTACCCATATATATACGTATGATATATCTACCTGTCTATGTGTCTATCTATCTATCTATCTATCTATCTATCTATCTATCTATCTATGTGTCTATCTATCTATCTGCATATCTGCCCATATATCTACGTATGATATATATACCTGTCTGTCTATCTATCTATCTACCTACTTGCCTACCTATCTACATATCTACCCATATCTACCCATATATATACTTCTCTCTATATATATATACATGTCTGCCTGTCTGTTTGTCTGTCTGTCTGTCTGTCTACCTATCTACCTATCTACATACGATATACCTACCTGTCTATTTATCTATCTATCTATCTATCTATCTATCTATCTATCTATCTATCTATCTATCTATCTATCTATCTATCTATCTATAAGACCACCCTAAGCTCACCCTGCATCCTTGCCTACATGCTTCAGGTACTCGCACAAGCTCTGGGTCGCTGGGACAGGGCCTTCTCTGTCAGGGAGGCTAGAGGCTAAGCGCCACAGCCACAAGAGAAGGTTCCTGCATACCTATATGTAGGGAACGGCAATGTGATATCATGTCATCATATGATATCATACTCACCTTTGGCCAACATCATATGATATGCCGATCCCTAAGTATATACCTGCGCATCGTTTCTATTTGCAGCCCACACACACATCCAGATCCACAACCCCCCTGCCCCCCCACACACATGCAGCCCCCCACCCCACCCCCAACACACACATGCAGCCCCTGCGCATTGTCACCCCTTGCAGCACACACACACATCCAGATCCCTTCCTATATGGACCTTCCTACGTACCTATATGGACCTTCCTACATTCCTACATACTATGGAAACAGGTTTGGACGTTATACGACGGTAAAAGACGTTATATGACATTAAAGCGAGTTAAAGCAAGTTAAGCAGGTTATAACAATATGTACATAGACCTTCCCATATGGACCTTCACCCCTAAGGGACCATTTCTTTAGCTTGCATAGGTCCTTGCAGTATTACCACGTATTCTGGCTGTATGTAGCTGCTGCTTGTAGACCACTCTTCACTCTACAGGCTGCTTAATCAGGCAACACTAAAGCAACCTAGAGCACCTTGAAGCTGATATTATCTGCTTCTAGCACTCCTATTGAAATTCCAAGAATTCTTGTAGAATATGTCCACTATGCATGCACATGCCCCCAACCCAACCCAACCCAACCAACCCGTAAATTTGGCCTGAATAGTCGAGCTACTAAGTACGAGCTAAGACTGTCAATTCTCAATCAATCCGCTGAAAACTTTGGGCCAAGCAGCTTCCCGGCTGCTGCGGCCTTGTTTGGGCTAAGCAGCTTCCCGGGTGCTGCGGCCTTGTTTGGGCTAAGCAGCTTCCCGGGTGCTGCGGCCTTGTTTGGGCTAAGCAGCTTCCCGAGTGCTGCGGCCTTGTTTGGGCTAAGCAGCTTCCCGGGTGCTGCAGCCTTGTTTGGGCTAAGCAGCTTCCCGGGTGCTGCGGCCTTGTTTGGGCTAAGCAGCTTCCCGGGTGCTGCGGCCTTGTTTAGGCTAAGCAGCTTCCCGGCTGCTCCGGCCTTGTTTGGGCTACGCTTTGCAGCTTCTAGGCAGCTCCCCATTCATGGGCAGAACCGAAAGCTAGCTAGTGTGTCTTAAAGCCGACATGACAGACATTCCAATGCAGCTGAAAGCTTTGGCCTTGACCAAGTGGCTGGCAAATGGATCTGGCTGGAAGCTGCAATGTGTAGCCTAAACAAGAACCAGTGTGTGTGTACAAGGAAGCTTACAAACCTTTCTAGCTTGGCTTGGGCCTGGCTTGAACCATGTTGGTGCTAGCTGGCCCATATATGTGCTAGCTGGCTTGGCCTAGCCTTGGCCTAGCTTGGACAATGCTGGTGCTAGATGGCTTGGCTTGGCCCAGCCTAGGCCTGGCTTGGACCATGTTGGTGCTAGCTGGCCCATGCAGGGAGTTATGTATTTGTGAATCAAACACACACCCAGCCATGCAGAATCCGATGTACAACTAAATATCTAGAACACTTAGAGTTACATCTGTATCACTCTTCTTCTTTCGACGAATGGCTCAATAGTAGAGCTCGTTATAACAAGTAGGTGCAGGGCTCGAATCCTTACGGGTGCGCTTTAGAGTTTGCGGTCGCTGTCAACCGCCATGGTAGCTTTGTCCAGGTAAAGTGGCAGCCCGTTCCCTACCGCCGTAAGACAGGGTAAACCCTAAACTTAATACCACGTCCTACCAGGTGTTTTCTTTACATTTGCTGTGTCACTCTACTTGTGGCCCTGCATCATCCCAACTCGTTCCCTGACTGGCTATTCAGCCAAAGCTTGCGCAACATAGTGTGTCTGGAAGCTGATAGAATCCACTGTCCAGAATTGTCAACATCTTGGGGCTCGGCCCTGTGGCTGGCTCAGGGAACTGCCTAGATGCTGCTGCTTGTGGCCCCCGAACAACCCAATTCTGCCCATTATAGCAATACAGCGTATGTTTACGATCTTAAGCTTTCAGAACAGGTTGCAGTTCGTATCTGCGTTTTTTGCCTCAAATTCGGAGAATTCTGGGAGAATTATCGTCAATTCGGCCTGAAAAGGTTGAGGTACTGAGTATGAGCTACGACTATCAATTCCCAATCGCCCGCTGATCATTGCTATAGGCTTGTTTTGCTCGTGTCCCTGGATAATTTCCACACTTCCCAAAATCCTTCATTTTGTGTTTTTGTTGTCGGGGTGGAGTGGCTCGCTGCCATTTGGGAACCTTGTCAAGATTTTTGAGACTGGTGGGTGCTGGGGGAGCTCTGGATCTGGTGGGTGAGACTGGTGGGAGTTGGTGGGTCCGGGGATGCCCTGAATCTGGTGGGTGAGACTGGTGGGAGTTGGTGGGTCCGGGGATGCCCTGAATCTGGTGGGTGAGACTGGTGGGAGTTGGTGGGTCCGGGGATGCCCTGAATCTGGTGGGTGAGACTGGTGGGAGTTGGTGGGTCCGGGGATGCCCTGAATCTGGTGGGTGAGACTGGTGGGAGTTGGTGGGTCCGGGGATGCCCTGAATCTGGTGGGTGAGACTGGTGGGAGTTGGTGGGTCCGGGGATGCCCTGAATCTGGTGGGTGAGACTGGTGGGAGTAGGTGGGTCCGGGGATGCCCTGAATCTGGTGGGTGAGACTGGTGGGAGTTGGTGGGTCCGGGGATGCCCTGAATCTGGTAGGTGGAGTGGCTCGCTGCACTCTCTAGGTGTCTTGTCAACATTTGTTTTTTTCAACTTCCTGCAGGACAGGTTAGGTCGCAAAATTTGAGACGCAAGCCTGATTCCAGGACTAAGCGCCCGTCATTTTAGGGGAGTCCCTAAGATTGTTTTAGGGGTCCCGAAAGATATGTTGTCAACCCTAGCTGCTAATAGACCCTAGCTTTACTTGAAGACTCCTAGCAGTTTGCAGCCCTTAGTAAAAGCTAAGCCCTTAGTACTGCAGCTTCTACCTGGCTCCTTGCTTTTGTTGATGGCTGCAATAAAACCTAGACCCTTGACCAAATTCAAATCTGAACACTAAACCCTTAAAATGAAGAAGCTGCGATGTAGGCCATTATGATTATCGAGGTGATGGAATGTGTTGTGTTTGTTGTGACAGTCCAGGAGTAGCCCAAATAGGCCGAAGAGACTTGCCAAACCACGATTGGAGGGGCTAAAACGAAAAGGCACAGATGAGCTCAACCCCAAATAATCGTTTTACCGACTTGGGGCTCTGAGTTCGTGCTGCTTCGTGATGAGTACCATTAGCTGGCAATTTTGTATGTCACAGTCATTTCCAGTATGGGGTACTGAGCAGGCTTCAATGAAAGGTGCTACTTGTAGCACAAGTGCTACGTTACATACTTTGGTGTTTTAGGGGAGCTACGTTAGAGCCTTTGGGGTTGCTTTGGGGAGTCAAAAAAACAGCTCCTTGTAGCACCCCGAAGGCTACTAGGAGCACCATGTTGCTGCGTTAAGACACCTGTTATTTCCCATAAAAAACTGGTACTCAGGTGACTGGCTTCAATTATGTGGAGGCAGGGATGGCCTAGAAAAGGCTGACTTAGTAGTGGTAGTGAGGGATGTTCAGGAGGACCCCCAGCTCTGCTTCCTGAGACGCGGTCCATTCCATAGCTTGCGTCCTGGGAAGCAACCGACCCACAACCAACCCATAGCATGTGTCCTGCGACGCGACGGATTCACTTCATGTTGTGTCTCAGGATGCAACAGAGCCTACGACGTTGCGTCTGCAACGCAAGACGCAGCGTCCTGAACAACCCTGGTGGTGGTGTGCGTCACTGATCTTACCAGTGCAGCACACTCAGTCGATTGGCTTCAATTATACTTGTGGAAGTGGGGATGGCCTTAGAAGTCTGACATATTAGTGGTGGTGTGCGTCACTGATCTAACCAGTGCATCACATACACTCAGTCGATTGGCTTCAATTATGTGGAAGTGGGGGTGTATGGCCTTGAAAGTCTGACATAGTAGTGGTGGTGTGCATCACTGATCTAACCAGTGCAACACAAACACTCAGTTGATTGGCTTCAATTATGTGGAAGTGGGGATGTATGGCCTTGAAAGTCTGACATAGTATTGGTGGTTAGCTTCACTGATCTAAACCAGTGCAACACACTCAGTCGATTGGCTTCAATTATGTGGAAGTGGGAATGGCCTTGAAAGTCTAACATAGTAGTGGTGGTGTGCGTCACTGATCTAACCAGTACCACACTCAGTCGATTGACTTCAATTATGTAGAAGTAGGGATGGCATTAAAAGGCTGACTTAGTAGGCCTTACAGGCTGACCACTAGCTGGTGATGGTGTATGTCACCGATGTCTTTAATATCGAGTGCACTTGGTTGATTGGCTTCAATTTTGTGGCAGTGGGGATGTATGGCGTTGCAAGACTAACATAGTAGTGGTGGTGTGCGTCACTGATCCAGTACCACACACCAGGACCACACACCAGGACCACACACTAAGTCTATTGGCTTCAATTATGTGGAAGTGGGGATGTATGGCCTTGGAAGTCTAACATAGTAGTGGTGGTGTGCGTCACTGATCCAGTACCACACACCAGTACCACACACCAGTACCACACACCAGGACCACACACTCAGTCGATTGGCTTCAATTATGTGGAAGTGGGGATGTATGGCCTTGGAAGTCTAACATAGTAGTGGTGGTGTGCGTCACTGATCAACCAGTGCAACACACTCAGTTGATTGGCTTCAATTATGTGGAAGTGGGGGTGTATGGCCTTGGAAGTTGAACATAGTAGTGGTGGTGTGCGTCACTGATCAACCAGTGCAACACACTCAGTCGATTGGCTTCAATTATGTGGAAGCAGTGATGGCCTTGAAAGTCTGACTTGGTAGGCCTGAACGGCTGACCGCTAACTGGCGATGGTGTATGTCACAGACATTTCTAGTATCAAGGACACTCGTTTGATTGGCTTCAATCATGTAGAAGCGGGGATGGCCTTGAAAAGCTGGGTTAATTTTAATGTTTGTTTTAGGAACTTTCACCCTAGGAGCTGGGCAGTGTTATTTATTTCAGATTTGTGTAGTCCAGGTTGAGTAGCTACTTGGGGTTCTCAACCCTGATTTCAGGATAGTTGCCTAGCCATCGTATGGCAGAGCGTAAAACGCTGAGCCTAGGGGGGTCGGGCGGCAGTGTGTCCCGATATCGGGGGGTGTACCATTGGACGGAATGGCGACGGAATGGGGACGCGTCGTCGAAAAAGGAAACACTGGAGGTGGGTCTCCCAAAACGAACCGGTGACCCAGAGGATTTAGTATGAATGGTGTTGCCCCTCCTACAATATAGTCGGCGCACTTAAGGTTGGTGGGAGATACCGACCCTCAACCAAACGAACATTCACCAAAAACCCTATTGACCACGGCAGACAAGCTTCCTGCCATGGTCGTTAGAGGCGGAGCCAAGGAGACATAACTAGACAACCACCACGAGGGCAGAGATTCGACAGTAGTGGTGGTATGCGCCACTGATGTATAGGGACATATCATATAATATTGACCAAAGGCGAGTATGCTATCAAACAAATTGCATCATATGATATTGTATATGAATGGTCACTTTAGATAGCCTAGTCAGACTGCCGGCATCATATGATATCATACTCCCGTTTCCTACTTCCATAACGAGTGCCACATACTAACTGGCTTTACTCACTGGCATGTACACTTTTTCCCCTCAGGGTCTATCATACTGTACCCTTGCACCTGAATGAGCATGACAGACGTCCAATCAGGTGTAAGGGTAGAGTATGCTATTTCCTGAAAGTATGCATGGCCTGTCAAATTGGTAAGTCTGCATGCCCTGTTTTCATGGCCTTTTAACTGCTCTTTGCCCGAGTACCTCTTCAGGGCGGAGGATGGAGGATAGGAACCAGGGTACTTCAAATGGCCAAATTGACCAGCGCTTTAGCGCACTTGAAAACAATAAAACTGCGCTTTGTAGTGCAAAAAGCGCAAAAATTGCTTGCTGCGCCCACAGAGGGTTGCAAAAAACTGCGCTTAAAGCGCAGAGGGGGTCAAAAAGTCAGCGCTCAAAAGCGCTAAAGCTCGCGCTTAGAATTACTCTGACAGGAACTCCCCAATCCTTAGGGACCTGGCTTCACCGCCGATGAGTTCTGTATGTATGTATGTTACAGTCCAAGGGTAGGCCAAATAGGCGTAAGAGACTTGCCTAACTGTGATAGGAAGGGCTTAAAATGTCGATGAGTTCTGTGAGAGGAGAACATTAGGGGTTGAGAGATACCTAGGTGATTTACTAATGGTTTATAACTGAAATTGAAATTGTTACATCCGCGTAATACCGTTACTCACAGGACGTGAAGTTAAGGACACCATAGCGTAAGCCGGAGCTAGCTATAGTCACCGTAGGGCCACCTCATTAAAAAGAATCACCACCGATGCCTGACCGGCAGGCACCGTGGCCACATCATGCCAGTGCAGATTAATACGGGGGTTTTTCACCCCGGTTGGGAAGCACCAACACAATGCAGCTGGCAAGACAAAAACTGAGGGGGGGCACGGTCTGAGTGCTAGTCCCCGGGTATCGACCCGGGGTGTGCTTCCATAAAACGTCTGCACTGTAAAATACTCTGAAAGCTAGTGATGGTGTGGGAGTGGACTATGTCCGCCAGTTTAAGGGCACACGGTCTCTTAAGTCCAAGTGTAGTCATAGAAGTCAAAAAAGAGGTTAGAATAGTACCAGTTGTTCCAATGGTGAAAACTTCATAGTGAACGAGGTATCCAGCCGATGTAAGGCCATTTACATGATAACTCAACATGCTGGGCGTGTTTAGTGATAAACTTAGTAGCATGGTTGGTATCAGAGCAGTATCCAAGCTCAAGAAGCCAGAGTTCTTTACCAGCCATGCAGGTAGGAGAGTCTATGTCAGGTAGGACGGCAAGGTCAGGTCTCATTCTCTGCCAGTCCTCAACAGTAATAGTGGGGGGTTAATGGTTTATTCGTATATATATATATATATATATATATATATATATATATAATATATATATATATATATATATATATATATATATATATATATATATATATATTATATAATATATATATATATATATATACATATACATATACATATACATATACATATATATACATATCATTACATATACATATACTATACTATACATATACATATACATATACATATACATATACATTACATATACATATACATATAACAATACATATACATATATACATATACATATACATATACATATATACATATATACATATATACATATATACATATATACATATATATATATATATGTGTGTGTGCGACTTTTTCAGGCTAAATATACGACAACTCTCCCAGAATACTCGTGACTTCAGGCCAAACGTAAGGCACAAACTACGACCAGTTTTGAAGAAACGATTCCGAAATGGTCCTTTCAAGGGCTGTAAACTGTTAAGGCTGCTCCTTCCGCAGTACTCTCAACATTCGAAGCATGGTATTTAAACCCCTCGGCAAACTGCCTGGGGGATGGAGTGGCTGTAGTCACCCAATGCCTGGGGGGCGGAGTGGCTGCGACAACCTGGCAACGCCAGTCAGTCAAACTGAATCCTCAGTGTCGCTGGATTGTGTCTGGAGACCCACCTCCTTGAGTAAAATACCTTCCACAACTTGAAACTAAAACTGCGTAGACGGTCGGGAGACTGCCACTTTTTCTTTGGGGGCTAGTGGGGCTACGCATAGCAGCTTCTAGGCAGCTCCCTTTCCATGTCCTTGAGCCTAACCTGAAGCTAGCTAGTGTGCCTGAAAGCTGAGATGACGAGCATTCCAATCGACCATCAAGCCTTGGTTTTAACACAGTGTCTGGCTATCGGAGCTGGTGGGAAACTGATATGAGTATCCCAGAAATGAAACAGTGAGGACATTACTTCGCCAACACTCAATATAATCAGTGATCAGAGAAGATTGGGTTTGCTGAATTGATACAAATCTCCCTCGACTCTGTCTAGCTGTGGGTACATTTGGAGTCCAGTAGGGCACCAGGAAATATGTCATCATATCATATCATATCATAGCCCAGAGGTAGCCAACTAAGCTTGTCTGCCGTGGTCAACAGGGGTAGTGGTGAATGTTCGTTTGGTCGTGGGTTGGTATCCCTAAGTGCGCCTACTTTGCATATTGTAGGAGGGGCACCACCATTCGAACTGAATCCTCCGTGTCGCTGGTTTGTGTCGGGAGACCCACCTTCTGGAGTAAAAGTCCTTTCACACCGTTTCACAACTAAAAAAAAGGGGGGGATGAGGAGAAGGGTCAAATACTTACATGGCTTGTCAGCCAACTTAGGGCTGCTCGCAGTCTTCCGATTGTTTGGATCGGATTCGATTGTTACATGGTTTTCCAGCCAACTCTGGACTGCTCGTCGTCTTCATATTTATAATCCCCCGTGCGATACCCAAGGTACCCAGGGAGCATTCTAAGCGGAACAGGCAGTTCCAGTTGTCCCCCCCCCCCACCCCCACCCCCCCCATGTGCGATAACCATGGAAATCAGGGAAGCTGTAGGGAAAGAGCAAATGACAAGTAACATCATTCATGGAAGCTTCAAGGCAGCTGCTTTATCTATGGCCCATCCAGAAGCCAGCTATTCCCCTGACAATAATAAAATAATGGATGATAATAAATTAATAATGAACATAATAGTACCGTTATAATAATTACCTAGCCTAGTAGCAGAATCGTCTTTCAGGCTTCTCACCGACTGTGAGTGGAGTAAACTGTCAGCGTGAACTACTAGGACACGAGTGCCTTATTGGTATCTGATCAGATACCAATAAGGCACTCGTGTCCTAGTAGTTCACGCTGACATAAACCTTTAGCTTTCCGGAGTGTTATATCATAAGTACTCACACAGGGAATGGACTAGTGCAACATATGCTTACATGCGTGATACCATGTCAGGCGACATGGTAGGTATAAGAAGGGAAAGGCGACAGTAGTAGTAGGGTATTGCCGCCGCTGGGTGCTGGCCCTATCGGGCAGAGGCACTACAGCGGAAGCTTCCAGGCGGAGAGCCTGGCGCACTAAGACACTCAAGCTGGACCGGGAGAACCGGTCTATAACATCCCCCCCAATTCCTGGTATTCTTCATTCAGAAGAATTCCTGGAATTAGGAGGTTTTAAAGAAAAGGGAAGCTAGAGTGAAAAGAAATAGCTGGTGCATAAGGGAGCTCAAGGGCATAAGCTCTGGCTGGCCAGTGTTCATCAAGGAATGATACTTGTCTCATGGGGAAATATGCAAGTACATTCAGGAGAGGGAAAAGGGGCAAGAGCAGTACAGTATGGCTATCATCTATTATCTAGATAAGACTGGGTTCCAGCTGTGAAGCTGCCAGGAAGGTGCAGCCATAAGGCCTTGTCAACTAAGAGGACTGGGTTTCAACTTGTGTAGTTGCCAGGAATCAGAAGTCAAGAGAAATACATAAGGTTAGCATACTATTACCCCCATAATTTGGGAGCTCTTAATGAATCCACAAATTACGGATGACATTATGAGAAATAACTTAAGGTAGACATCCCCCGCTAGCTCATAACTATCAGTATAGATGGAAGGATATGATGAGGTACTTCCAGTATCATTTATAAGATATAAGAAGGTGGACTTGACAGTAAGTATAACTGTCTTCCAGAGGGGAGGTACATGCTGAGAAATCAGATTTGAAAACAGCATGTCACTAGAGGTGCCAGTGGTGGCAAGAAAACTAGTCAAACTGCTGTGTTAGTACATGGCAGGACAGGATTTAAATTCCTAGAGTGTTCATTCCTATTAAAAAATAATGACAAGCAGGTCAGGGGGCACATTAAAAAACAGGTGCTGGGAAGTCATCCAGGGTCGGTAGCTTGGATGCCATGTTGCTAGGAGCTGGTGAGAAGCTAAAGAGCTTGTAGGGCCTGCTGGGGAACTGCAGGTCATTTGCATACTTCTAAGGAGCTGCTGGGTAATCAGTCGGACTCTACTAGGGAGCTGCCAGGTGGGTAGGAATTGCTGGGACATTGCAGAAAGGTGCAGACCAGGATGGCTGCAGATCAGTTCGGATCAGATCAGATCTGGCGCACTAAGACACTCTAGCTGGACCGGGAGAACCGGTCTATAACAAAACCCGGGTGAGTCGGGTAGTGTAAACAGTGGAACACTACTACGCCACACTCCTGGCCAAGGAGCCCTGAGTATATAATGTAATCACAGCTGTCCTTGCTGGCTCCTTCCGTCGAACTTGAACTTGGTTACACGGCTATTTCATACTGCTCGCCGTCTTTGGCAGTAATACAAATATATAAACAATTCATATCTTGGCATTCTGATCAAAATAAATAATCTCCTCACACATTCACTGAAAACAATGGCAACTTGTTGTTTGAACCAGGGCACTTCAAATGGCCAAATTGGCCAGCGCTTTAGCGCACTTGAAAACAATAAAACTGCGCTTTGTAGTGCAAAAAGCGCAAAAATTGCTTGCAGCGCCCACAAGGGGTTGCAAAAAACTGCGCCTAAAGCGCAGAGGGGTCAAAAAGTCAGCGCTCAAAAGCGCAAAAGCGCGCGCTTTGAATTACCTTGGTTTGAACTTGGCCCTGGCCAGCTTCATGGCTGCTCGCGTCTCAGGCAGTAACATTCAACGAATCAACAGGTATAGATCGTTCTTCAAAGAAAACAAAGCATCTCGGGACATTCGCGAGCGATGTGTCAGCATACATTCCCAAGATTACCAATCAGGAAGCACGCGCCCGAAAGTCGGATGCATGCAGCATTCATGTGGCTCTGCTCACGGGTGCGCGCAAAGCATGAGGTAGATCTCTGGGATGGGTGCTTTCCAGGCGTATTGATCAGAGAGTCTAAGGGCGGGGTGCATGCCGCAGCAAACACAGACTATCTGGAAGTGTTTAGAGAAAAATGGTGTTTTAATCTGGGTACTTCAGAAGGAACCCCAGCTCTGCAGCCTGAGACTCAACCAATTATATAGCCTGCATCCTGTGACGCGAAGGATCCTTCCTTCTGGTCAACGGACCCTCCCCACGTTGTGTCCTGCGACGCAACGGACACTTCGATGTTGCGATTGAGACGGAGCACGCAGAGTCCTGAACAACCCTGGTGTTGAGCAGGGATAGGAATCGCACAATTAAATTATCATCCCAGATGAGATGATGGTTTAAGTATACTGTAGAATTAAATGATCACTGTAGCACGAACTCAGGGCCCCTGTCGGTAAACGATTGTTTGGGGGTCAGTTTTTCAATGCTTTTGCTTTTAAAGCCCTTCATATCACGCTTGGGCAATCCCCTTTAACCTATTTGGCCTACCCCTGGACTGTAACATACAAACATACAGGGATCATTGGTCCATAGAAGCTGGGTGTACCGTATTACATAGAAATAAGAGAAAACAAAACATATTGTGCGATGCGGCAGGATACATTCCCAAGGATATAAAAAGCATGCGGCTCTGCCGCCGAGCTTTGTCCAAATCCGTCAGAGTTTGCGTGGCGGCGCAATCACATGCCCCAGAGGATTCTGGCATTTTGGCCTAAGAATCGAGATTTTTGATCGTTTCAGGTAATTCTGATAATTGCCGGAAATTGCCGGAAAAAGTGGAGGAACGACCTACGAACTACGAACTACGAGACCCAAACCCAAATCATCCGCTGAATTGCTTTAAAGGCTGGGGGCAATGGGCCATGTCACCAAGTACATGCTCTGAAGAATATTCGTGCATTAGAGGGCTTGGCTGGGAGTACGATTCTATTAGGGTTTCTCGTATTGCTTCTATTTATCAATGACTTTATTTCAGAAATGTGGTTATCAGCATGTATAGCGGTGCTCTCACGCGTTTTATGACTTGGTGACTACTTATGTACTCCCTTAGAACTATCGGCTCTCCTGAGCCAGCTTCCCGTGGGACTGAGTCATCTTGAGATGACTCAGTGGCAGCTTCCTGTCACCTACGTCTCCGGTCTGATCTGTACCCTGTTAGGTTCCTGTCTACCGCCTCCTTTCACCACAGGTGCCCCTTTATGGGTCTCCTGTGTCTGTAACGTTATCCTTGTCTCCGTGTATAGATTGGTGCGTCTGTTCCGCTGCTTTAATCTACTGTCCACTCTACCGGAGTGATTTCAAGCTGATAGGTTACTGGGCTCCTCATCACTACCACTGCTTTGATAATGCAACTTCCGCGAGGGCCTCCTGCCGGCTTTGTGAAACTTACCAAACTTAATGGTGTTTCATGGGCTCGTGGGATCCGCATTACATTACATTACATTACATGTTAAAGTCTACTTGACACCGCGAGGGTGTATGAGACTCTGTGCTTTAAACAAAAAGAAAAAGCACCCACAAAGCAAAAAACCCCATTACATCAGGGGTGTGTCGAGGACAAACAAACCAAACTCCCAACCACCGTTTTGGTGGCGTAGGTATTAAACCCCTTAGAGCAGGACCCAGATCTCAACCACTTACAGTGGCGGAGGTAAGAAGCTAACAAATGAGAAGTCTCAAGAAGAAAAAAAAGGGATAATAAATTACGGTGCCACTAAGCAGTCCAGGGCTTCCTGTCTTGCTCTTCTACAAGTAGAAAGATAGTCGGCTACGTTGCTCCAAAAAGACTTAGTGCCATTTCCATTCATAAAGGTTCTGAATGTGGAATCGCAGAATTCCACATTCCATACGGTTAAGTCGGTATCCTCATGGACATGCCTATAAATATCTGTAAACAGATTCTGGTAGCGGAGGCGAATATCATTATAAAAAGGGCACTCAAACATATGCATTTCATCCTCAGTTTTTTGGAACCCACACATTTGACAGTGTCTCATTGAGCGAGGGATGTGTGCTCTATCCACCACCCTCATTCTTTCTGTGTTCAGCCAATGGGAACCCATTCTAAACTGTGCTATAGAACGAATCTGATCCTGCTTATGTAAGGCGGATGTAAAGGGAATCAAGCCATTCTCATCATTGCTGTTGGCTGCGAACCATTTTTGGTATCGGAGGCGTTTAAAGCCAACCCTTCTCTCATCAGGGATGTCTCTAACTGCATTGGTGTCACTTGGGTACTTAAACCTCCATGACTCAAAAACTTCAGACATAATACCTTCGACATCGACAGCCTCCAAAATGTTGATGTTTTTACTGGATCCTAGCTTGTGGAGAGCACAACGCAAGTCATGAACCCAGCCAGTGTTGGAGTCAAAAGATTCCTCAAGAGCCATTCTAATGAGATCCTCAGGTTCTTTATGTATGGTCTTGTTCCAGAAGCGCAAAGCTTGTTTAAGCCAAGCAAAACACAACGGGGTTCTACCCAGCTCTTCCATGATAATATTAGATGTAGTAGATTGGCAAACACCCAACATTTGTTTAAGTATACCTCTATGCCATTTCTCACAAGCATGGTCATTTGAGATAAGTGTGTTGTTCAAAATAGAAGGAGCCCACACCTCACAGCCAAAATTCAGGATAGGTTGTACAAGAGAATCAAACAGGTGGGTGAGAATATCAATATTGTATATCTCCATAGTATGGCATCGCCTACGAAGCATGTGGTGTGCCTTTTGGGCCTTAGTGAGCATCCTAGAAAAAGCAGCTTTTGCACGATTGCTTGAGTCACCATCCACAAAGAGGGATCCCAAGTAGATAAAAGATAACTTTGTAGAAAGTTGTGCTCCATCATAGACAAATTTGTAATCAGGATCCATGCGGGCCTCATCACAGAATTGTTTGTTGAAAACGACAATCTCAGTTTTCTTTATATTCACAGCCATCTTAGTAGCCTCGCAGAAATCTCTCAGGCAGTCAAGCATCGCTTGCATATCTGCCGGGGATTCTGCCATTATAGCTAGGTCATCAGCATAAAGTAACAGTTGCAGAATCTTTCCCCTAAGCTCAGCCCCTACATTTGGGAGCTTGGATTGGAGGAACGATTCAATTCTATCAATGAACAGACCGAATAGGAGTGGGGATAGGGGGTCTCCTTGTTTAACTCCTACAAGGGATGGAAAGGAGGATCCAATGTCCCCATGTAGGCGAACTTGGAAAACAACATGATTATACATGGACTTCAGAATACTGAGATAGGGGTCCTTGACTCCTAGCCTTGCTAAGCAATCCCATAGCAAGTCTCTGTTGACCCAATCATAAGCCTTCTTGAAATCAACAAAAGCCACAAAGAGTGTTTTTTTCTTTTCTCTATATTTATCTACAATATGGTTAAGAATGAATGATGCATCTGCAGTACCCCTACCACTTCTAAATCCATATTGGCCAGCGGCTCTGAGGTTGAATTCTTCTGACCAATCATCTAGTCTACGTAGCATGCAAAGGGAGAAGATCTTTCCTATGGAGTTGCTCACCGCAAGACCTCGATAGTTGTCCTTGTCATACACACTGCCTTTGGATTTGGGTACGGGTACCAAGGCAGCTGCAGCCCATTGGCTAGGGTAAGAAGTCTTCCAGATGAGATTAAACAGGTTAGTCATAGCTTGTACAAATCGGGAGTTGGCCTCATGGGAAGCAAATCTGTACCATTCTGCAGGGATACCATCTACCCCGGGGGAGGAGTTTTTCCGTAGGGATTGGAGAACAGAAAACACCTCCTGGGTGGTAAAGTCTTGACATAACCATGTTGGTGCGGCCTCTATCTGAGGTCCATCAGCTTGAGGGACAAAGTCCCTAGCATCCAGACTTGGATCAATACCTACTTGCACATCAAAGAGGTCTGCAAAATAATCAGTCCAATCATGAATTGTGATATCTGCCGTAGTGGCCTTGTTAGGCTCACGCACGTCTTTCCAAAAACTTTTCGGATTATGCCGAAGATTCGTATGAAGGTTCTCCGCAGTGTCATTGTGAATGCCGAAGATTCGTATGAAGGTGAATGCCGAAGATTCGTATGAAGGTTCTCCGCAGTGTCATTGTGAGCAATGGATGCGACCGAATCCTCCCAACGGGGGTGAAGGTTCCTCTGGATTGGCTAGACGACTGTGCGCCAGCGGCCTCTGCTGCCGGAGAGGAGGATCCTTCCGCCATCAAGGAAGTAACCCCCCCCGGTCAATCCTCCAACTTAACGGTTCCTTCTCTCAATGTTCGACGCCTTTCCTCTGATGTTGAGGATGTCCTGATGAAGCTGTGTTGTGTACAGACACAGATCATCCGTTGTGCATCAGACCCGCAGCCTCCTTTCGTCCCTTTCAATTATGATGAAGACTACTCTACTACTACTGATGATGAGGAGGACTTGAAGAGTGCTACGAGTGCTGACTTCGGTGGCGTGACCCCATCTGCTGCTGCCACTCGTGTCTTTGAGACTTCCGCTGTTTCGCCGGTGTATGAGCCTGCTGATCAGCAGATGCCTAATCGAGAGCTTTCGCCTGTGTATCAGCCTCAGCCTTCGTCGGCGCCTCCCTTTGAGCCTGTTCCCCCGGCTTACCCGGAGGTGGCTAAGCCCACTTTCTTGAAGGGCTTTGCTTCTTTTTCCTCTGCATCTGCCCCCATGGAGCGTGGCCTCCCTGGCTACCACACTCGCTCTCGCGAGGCTGCTGTTTCCTCTGCACGCACCTCTGCTGCTGGTGCCTCCCTGGAACCCCCTCCGCCTCCGCCGGTGGAGCTGCCTCCTGCCCCTGGCCCTCCTCCCATGCTATATACGCGGTCATGCGAATCTTGGGAGCATCTGCTCACTGGTGGATCTCCTCCGACTTTGAACTTGCGGGACTACCGCCTGATCAACCAGGATCGACGGGATGGTGAGTCCTTGAACCGCTCTTTGTACGGTCGGATGGATATGCAGGCTACAATGGCAAATGTTAGTGTGAAGCTGAGGCATCGCCGAGTGATGGCTTTCTCTGAGCTTGGTACCAGGTGTCGTTCTTTTCTTGGTCCAGTCACTTCTGGGATTCTGTATCCCCCAGATCATGGTGTTTCCTTTGGTGGTACGAGGCGTAGTGATCACGAGAAGCTTGGTTATCAGTTTGTGCGAGTGCCTGTCCCTCTGTGTCCTGTTAGCCCAGATTTCGAGCTGCTTATGAGTGTTGCGAGGTCCATTCCTGTGATTAGGAACATAGACGACCAGCGCGCTCTTGACGCTGGTCTTGCTGCGGAGTATTTCATGGACATTCGTAGGTCCTTGGCTCCTGTCCCTTCTGCGATTGGAGCTGGGTCTAATACCCTCATTCATGGTGAGTCTCGGTTTGATCCTGCACTGTTCGGGTTCAGTGCACTGCCTCTCGAACGTCAGGAGTTCATGTGTTTAACTATGATGCTCGCGAACATGGAGGACGATATGGTCAAGGTATACCAGGACTTTGCCACCCCTCGGGATATCCTTTTGGATATCCGGAAGACGCAGTCTGATGCCCTTGCCTCTAGAGTCCCGCTCATGCGTATCGAACTTCATAATGCGCACATGGGCCCTTCTGACCGTGTCGATGATTTCTTTCGCATGGTTCGCAGTCTGTGCACTGACCTCCGCAGTGCTGGACATCCTGTCACTCAGCGCCACGCCATGGAAACCATTGTGAATGGGATCCGTTTGATCCGATTTGAATCGCTGCGGATCCAGTACGGTATGATGTTGGCTAACAGACAGACTGTAGATTACTGGTCTTGTCTGGAGGCATATCGGTCTCTCGACATTTTGAACATTGCTCTCCCCAGGTCCGACTCCAGGCATCCTGGTTGGTCCCGGGACGCTCCCCAGGTTCCTGCCAATGCTGCGTTTCAGCGTGGGCAGGGATCTGGTTCTCAGGGTTCTGGTTCCAACAAGCGACGTCTGGATTGCACTTGGGGCCCATGCCTCAGCAAGACGACCCACTCGGAGGATCGCTGTTTCACGAAGCATCCGCACCTGCGTAAGACCAAACCTGGTGCACCGGTTACCAATCCGGTGCCCATGGCCTTGGCCCTTCCAGGTGTGCTTACTCCGCGGCAGCTGGCCTCCTTGCAGGCTCAGATTGATGGGTATGCTTTGGACAAGAAATAGGAGGTACGCTGTCCTTTTCTCTTGCACTGCGAAATTTTCAAATGTCTGCAGCCCGAGCCTGTCTGAGGGTGTCTGGCATGTTGATTCTGGAGCTGGGATGTCAATCACAGGTGATATGTCTTTGTTCACTGTGTTTCATGCTTCTGAGACTGGGCCAGCAGTTAAATTTGGTGATGGTGTGGTTCAACGGTCTGTGGGTCAGGGTTCTATTGTGTTATGTAGTGATTGGTTACCAACACCAATCACTTTAACCAATGTTCTCTACATCCCACACTGTCCGGTGAACCTCATGTCAGTAAATGCTGTTGCCCATGCTCACAACTGCAAGATTTCTTTTGATAGTCTTAGTTGTACTGCCACACAGGGCTCTTCTGTTCTGTGGTCTTTCCCTGCCTCCAGTGATGGTGTGTACAAGTTTGCATGTAGGCCTTGTCACACCCCTCGTGGCCGTTTGTATGGTGCTGAAGATTATCCAGCTTTTGCTCTTGATGTTGATGAGGATGGTGGAGTTGTGATCCCTACCACTCCTGAATGGTTGTGGCATAGGCGGCTGGGTCACCCTGGCTATGATGCCATGCACAACCTTGTAAGGAAGGGTTTGGTTCAGAACTTACCCCTCACTCTCCAACAGGTGCAAAGACTGTCTAAGATCCCATGTGATGCTTGTCAGAAGGCAAAGGGAAAACGTATCCCTTTTCCTAAAGAAAGCAAAACTAGGATCCGTGCCCCATTACAACGCCTTCACTTGGACATCATGGGGCCATTTAATATTAGGGGCTTGCGTGGGGAGTTTTATGTTCTGTGTCTCACTGACCAATACTCTGGCTATGCTGAGGTCTTGTGCTTGAGAACCAGGGATGAAGCTCCCTTAGCAGTTCAAACTACCATCCTCAGATGGATGACTCAGCTGCATGGATTTGTTTTCAAGTGTCTTAGGTCTGACAGGGCTAAGGAATTTATAGTGAAGTGGTTCGAGGATTGGTTAGAATCGGTTGGTGCTGTGCATGAATTGTCCATGGCTTACACTGCTCAGCAGAATGCGACTGTGGAACGGTACAATGGGGTCCTTCAGAACGTAGCTAGGAGCATTCACTTGGAGTCTAAGCTCACTAAGTCCTTCTGGCCCTATGCCTTCCTCGCCGCGTGTTACCTACGCAACCGGCTGCCTAATCAGGGTGACAAGACTCCTTATGAGTTGTTCTTTGGGGTTCTACCTGATGTATCGTTATTGCGCGTGTTCGGGTGCCCATGCTATGTTACCTTAGTGAATGGGAAGAAGCGCAATAAGCTTGACGAAAGGGCGTTATCTGGTAGACTGGTTGGGTATTCTCTGGTGAGTAAGGGTTATTTTGTTTGGGTTCCGAAGTTGCGCCAGGTGGTAGAGAGTCGTGATGTGCTCTTCTATGAACAGTTTAGCTATAACTGTATCCCTGGGCTCTTTCCCTATGATGGATCTCAGTATTTTTCTCGCACCCCTGCCGCTATCATGCATATTTTGGATAATATGTTTGGGATGTGAATGTTGATGTTCTTTCCAAAGGCAGCGAGTGCAGCCATTAGAGGCTGGGACATGCAAATATGTTAGTTCTGCTGGCGATATATATCCTTGCTTCAAGCCACGTGTTGGCGTTAGCTACCTTGAGGCGTTAGGCCGTATGTTTTCCCGCCCCGTGACTGTTTTCCCAACCCTGGGTATTGTTTTCTCAAGGTTGAGTATCAAAGTGTTTGTTATCTTTTACAGCGCAATGCGCATTGTGCATTATGCTGCACCCTGCTTACGTTGCAAGCTGATAAGGTGGGCTCCACATTGTTAGGGGTGGGTGGGGTGGTTAGGACAGGTTGGTTTAGGTTGTGTTAGTTGGGTCGGGTCTGGTTGGGTTGTGTTATATCAGCTTGTAAGCACTCCGTAGAGTGGACAGAGATGATTGCAGCGGAACAGACGCGCCAATCTATACACGGAGACGAGAATAATGTTACAAGCACAGGAGACCCATTAAGGGGCACCAGTGGAGGAAGGAGCAGCAGCCTGTACCCTGATAAGGGTACAGGCTATACAGTCCGTGTCAGGGGAACCGGTGACGCAGTCCACAGGAAGCTGTCACAGTACTGTCAGGACCGACAGTTCTAAGGGAGTACACAAGGAGTCACCAAGACATAAAACAAGTGAGAGCACCGCTATTCATGCTGATACTCCACCTATGACGCAGGTGACATACAATACTAGTACTCCACCTATGGCACTGGGGACATAGAACTATAAACTGGTAGCAAACAAAAATCATTAAGGAACGGCGGAAAAACAGGAAACCAGAAGAAAGCCTTGTCTAAAATAAAAGGATGAGAAAGGATGAACCAAAAACCACTGTAGTACTCCGAAAATGTAGCAGCAAAAAACTTGGGTCATACCGAGCTGAGCTGAGGCCAAAATGGAAATGTAACCATCCATGGTAATCGCAAAAATACTATTCATCCAGAATAGTAGGCACCAAACCAGAAAATCACAGGGAGGCCAAACATAAATCAATCCTAATACCAAAGGAAGGGGAACAACGGTGCCTCAAAGAACCGAGAACGTAACCGAAAGAGAAGACCGAAATATCGTGTGAGAGCAGCACACGAGAGAATCAAATCCTAAAGGACGCAGACAAGAGGACGCAAAAGTCCATTATGGAAAAATAAAGTCGATGGAAAAATCCACTACCTTAAAAACTATTCTTAGCATAGAATTCATGACTAGGTTGGGATGAAAAAACCATGATGAACTGGTTTCTTACTCAAAGATGGAAGTAAGAAGATTTATGAAAGTTAATTATCATAAATCCCCAGTTACGGCACTAACTAAAATATTCTAGGAGGTGGGTATCGCACCGCAAAGAACTCATGCACTCAAGACAAACCAAGCGCCTAACCACAAGCAAACCAAACCTGCAGCAACTGAAAAAATCCCAAGGATGCGAAGTTAAAATTTCCAAGAAACTTGTAACCAACAAAGGAAACACAGTTCAATGAACAATAGAAGGTTAGATGTACAACCATAGTACATAAAACCTATTGTCCACTTGAAAATAGTAAACGCAGAAAAAGGACTTAAATAATTTACTGCAAAGGATGGACTGAAAGGGCGCTTGAAATACATTCGGAAAACAAGAAAGAGGTGAGCGGCGGTACATCTGCAAGTACAACTGCAAGATTACCCAGCCCACCAATTCACAGTAAAATCCAAAGGGAAACAACTACTACACTCCACAAAAAGTTATAATCACTGGAGGGGCTGGTGATCTAAAAACTGTGTGGAGTAAAAAGAAATAGCTAATCTATGATGAGCTCCACCGAATGAACCATCTGCCTATGGAACGAAGAGTCACAAACCATCAAGACGCTATAACGGTGGTCTGAATGAATTACCACCTTCCACCAAAACCAAGAAAGACAGCTGAAAGGAAGCTGCCTAAACAAAGCGTCGTAACGCTCCACCAATCTAGACTACCCTATAAGTCAGTTTAGGAGGTGCTGAGGAATAGGCACCCACACATAGGGCCATGTTAACCTACGTATGAGAACCAGCAGCACCTAAAACAATGAATCCTGGGTTGACTGTAACACCACAGCCATACGCAGTATCAGAGCAAGACCAGTTTTCAAGATCATCACTCACTCCACGTGACGGCTACATCATCACATTGGCTTGACCCGGATAATCCACCAGGGACGGCAGGAGGCGAAGGGAGTAACAACACCTGCGAGCCATCCGAACTGGTGGCCGGAGGTTGGCGACTATTAGACAATGGACCTATGACAGGCTCCACTATGACCTGAGACTGTCTGAATCCTAGAGCTTCGCCGACGGAACGTGGCGCAGAGGAGGGCCTGGCGACCCCCTGGGATTCGGCTAAATTAAAATTCGGAAATACAACTCCCACCCGCCCTAAAACTTCACACACAATACAGCATGATCAGTCCCTGACCTGGGATGCAATCTGGATACACCCCACCCAGGACAGCCATCAACAATTGGGGTTGCTAAAGGGCGTAGGGAATAACCGGCGACACGAACATATCACCGTTTGATGACAGGAGGGATGCAAGCGAGCACAGGGACCCATACTAATGGGAGAGCCCAGGAAGACAGTTTAGAACTGAACTGGAGATAGAGAGTACATCACTACTCTCTACGACCTGGCGCAACATTGGAAACCCAAATATAAGAAACCTTACTCACCAGGGAATACCCAACCAGTCTACCAAATGACGCCTTTCCGACTAGCTTGTTGCGCTTTTTCCCATTGACTAACGTGACGTAGCAAGGGCAACCAAACACACGCAACAACGACACATCAGGCACAACCCCAAAAAACAGCTCGTATGGAGTCTTGTCTCCCTAGTTGTGCAGCCGATTGCGAAGATAACACACTAGCACTCTGCTGAGAAGTGTCATCATCAACAACTCATGACTGCCACAACTAATCGAGATCAACCATGCCTCTATACCACTTAACTAAAAATTCCTAAGCCCTATCAGAACTCAAACACTTGAAACCCAAACTACGTAGCTAAGGCATACACCTAAGGGGGGAACCAGGGGCACGGTAAGACTAAGTAGCGACCTCTGTCGAACCACGGAACGCACCCAGGGGTCCCAAGGAGCCTAAGAGAGAAAAAATATCCACCATGATATCATGCCAAAGATCCTCCACGGCCGCTGGACTAGGGCCAGGACGGCGTCCACTTCGGCCTGTAGCATGGGCGAAGTCCGGCGCTGCGAGACCTGGAATCACAGAAGGTGGGGAAGCGTTAGGTCGAAGTCGAGATTTGAGGTATGGGAAAAAGGAGACGAGAATGACAGTGCAGCAAGTCGCACCTGGTGCAGAAAATCGCACCAATGGCAGAAAATCGCAAATCGCAAGGGCAGAATTCGAAAATTTATCGCTAGGATGCGAAGAGCAGAGCCGAGGCATGTAAAGGTCCTAATATCCCGCCGTCGATGATCAGTCAATCCCAAGTCCCCCCCTCTATCGCTCGACTCACCCGGTTGGGGGGTAGAGGGAGCAGCACCCGTAGTGGTGCTGACCATACCCCCCTGTCCAGACGCGTAGGTCGTTCTCCTCTGGCGAACCCTACGGCAGTGCCGGCGATTCGCCAGCTTGATCGAAAAAATTCTCCAGAAGGTAGCACAGAGCCACTAGAGCGCAAGCTCATGCCAGGAGCCGACCGTCGGCTGGGCAGAGCAAAGGGGGCACAGACGACGTAGACATCAGCAGGGAGCTTGGTCGGCTTGGCAAACTCCGGGTCCGCAGGCAGAGCCTCAAACACCGGAGAAATGTTAGCGACGTCAAGGACGCGAGCAGACGAAGACGGGGTATCTCCACCGATGTCCAGGCTAGTCACCGACTTGAGTCTGCACGTCACAGTCATCTACTACAGACGGGAGGAGGCGACAGACGGCAGGGGAGGAAAAGGAAGAGAAGATGGAGGAATGACCGGGGGGGGGTTACTTCCACGATGGCGGAAGGATCCTCCTCTCCGGCAGCAGAGGCCGCTGGCGCGCAATCAATCAGCCAATGTGTCGTCATGTCAGGACTTCGGAACTTCCAGAATGAAGCTCGTTGAAGCCAAGTAGAGGACGACGCATAAGATGCATTGCAAAGCAGTGGTACCATGAGGAGCCCGATAACCTATCAGCTTGTAAGCACTCCGTAGAGTGGACAGAGATGATTGCAGCTGAACAGACGCGCCAATCTATACACGGAGACGAAAATAATGTTACAGGCACAGGAGACCCATTAAGGGGCACCAGTGGAGGAAGGAGCGGCAGCCTGTACCCTGATAAGGGTACAGGCTATACAGTCCGTGTCAGGGGAACCGGTGACGCAGTCCACAGGAAGCTGTCACAGTACTGTCAGGACCGATAGTTCTAAGGGAGTACACAAGGAGTCACCAAGACATAAAACAAGTGAGAGCACCGCTATTCATGCTGATATGTTCTATATGCCAAGCAGGGTACTTCAAATGGCCAAATTGGCCAGCGCTCTTGCGCACTTTAAATAAAAAAAACTGCGCTTTGTAGCACAAAAAGCGCAAAAATTGCTTGCAGCGCCCACAAGGGGTTGCATCAAACTGCGCTTAAAGCGCAGAGGGGGTCAAATAGTCAGCGCTCAAAAGCGCATAAGTGCGCGCTTTGAATTACCCTGATGCCAAGTCTGAGTTTCCTTTTCTGTAACAATAATCAACCTAGCGATCAGATCCGGTATGATCTGCTGCCGACTCCATCCGACTTCTCCTTCAACAAGTTCAAGTTCTCATATCGCTGAACCTTGATTACATCGCTCAAACCTTAGACAAGAAAGCAGTCATCAAATAGCATAACTAACAAGGCACAAGGTAGCTCAGAGATACACTTTGAACAATATGAAATCCGTAATTCGTAACATGATTAAAATTCTATTAGCCCCAAGATGACTACTCACAAGGAATGGGAGTATCGTATCGATACACAGTATGTATGCAGAACGTGTGTGTGGGTGACGGGCTGGTTGGCTATGCGGGTGAATTCAGCATTTCAGCATATTTTGCCAACCCACATGCAAGCTAATCGGCTTATGATCCCTCCCCACAGTGGGTATCGCACGGGGGGACTTGGGAACGGAAGACAGTGATCAGCACTGAGTTGGCTGGAAATCAATTTAACAACCGAATCCAATCCAACCCACAAGCAAAATCGGTGGTAGATAACTAATGACACACTGATGGTGCGCGACAAACAATGACTTGTGAAATCGATTAGGCTGTTAGATGAGGGGTAGTCCTGAATGGAGGGGGCGACTACTCCACCACAACCAGCAGCTCATCTGAACCATGTTGGTGGTGATCATCTATTCCTAGCTAACTAAAAAGCCTTGGTTAATGTAGTAGAGGTGAAGGATCAGTGTGTCACCGAGAGATAGAGGAACAGTTAAGTAAACACGAACATCAGGGGCTTAAGTGAAAAAACATAAGCCCTAGGGACACGTACGTGCCTACACGTATACAAGTATGGACATGTGTTATTTGGGATGTTTAGTCACTATAACTGTGCCATGATGAGACAGCTAGACAGTAATGTAGCAGAATGCTGACACAGTGGGCCCTGGTTCTCGCTTTTTCTGGGGCTAAGAGAGCTGTCATGTGCCTTCAGCACACCCGCGGTTGGACGCTAGGGTGCTGAGGTCCTCTGGAATATCTGCCCAGGGAGCTGCAAAAAAACATTGGATTCTCCCCCTAGATGAAGTACCCAGGGGAGTGCGTGTGTTTTCACAGTCCAGGGGTAGCCAAATAGGCTAAAAGGACTTGCATGAAGTATCCAGGGAAGTGCGGAGTACGTGTGTGCGCGGAGTGTGTTTGCAGGTTGGCCTATTTGCTACCCTATCCGGCGCGGGGCCCTGCTACACAATAGGGTGCATAGACAGGTGGTTTCTCAGCCCTGCAGTTATGGACATATGGTCAAGTAGCAAGACAAGGACCCGGCAAGGGGCCCTGTTACCCAATAGGGTGCATGAACCGCACTGCGATGCATTTCAAGAGGGGGTTTCTCAGCCCCGCAGTTAGATATCTGGTCGGGTTGCAGGACAAGAACACAGTGGGGGGTCGTGCTACCTAACAGGGTACATGGAGCGCAGTCAGGAGTTGCACTTCAATAAGTGGTATCTCATGCACTGCACTTTAGAACATGAGAAGTCACACGCCAGTTGGCGTGGACTGAAGGCTTGACTGGGGGAACTGTCTTCAGCAAGCAGCCACAGGTACAGATGCGCCGAAGGAGCTTGGGGTAGGCAGGGGAGGCAAGGGCATGAAAGCCTTGACTGGTGCCATGTCGACTGCGAGGGAAACAAGTGGTTGGGTCAGTATCACTCCTTGGTAGGGGTTGTGGATGGGCGGGGAATCGGGTATATCAGCTGCGTCAATACTCGAAAAATCATCAGGCACAGTAGCGACTAACATACTCAAGCTGTGTCAACACTCAAAACTCATCAGGCGTGGCGGTAACATGCGCAGGTTGTACTCGAGTAGTCGAACTCGACATGCTCAGTGGCGGTAACCATACTCACTTGGCAGAGCAACATACACACGCTATGTCTACACTCAAAACTCGTCAGACAAGGCGGTAACATGAGCAGGTTGTACTCAAGTAGTCAAACTCGACATACTCAGTGGCGGTTACCATACTCACTTGACAGGTCACCATACTCATTTGACAGAGCAACATAAACACTTGACAGGTCATCATACTCACTTGACAGGTCACCATACTCATTTGACAGAGCAACATACACACTTGACAGGTGACCATACTAATTTGACAGAGCAACATACACACTTGACAGGTCACCATACTCAGTTGACAGGTCACCATACTCATTTGACAGAGCAACATACACACTTGACAGGTGACCATACTCATTTGACAGAGCAACATACACACTTGACAGGTCACCATACTCCCTTGACAGGTCACCATACTCCCTTGACAGGTCACCATACTCTCTTGACAGGTCACCATACTCCCTTGACAGATCACCATACTCCCTTGACAGGTCACCATACTCCCTTGACAGGTCACCAAACTCACTTGACAGTGGCGGTCACCATACTCACTTGACAGGTCGCCATACACACTTGACAGGTCACCATACTCACTTGAAAGCTATGCCAACACTCAAACTCATCAGGCGTAGTGGTAACTAACATAGGCAGGTTGTACTCAAGTACTCATGACTTTACATGCTCACATGTATGTACTCTTTGCACAGTCCAGGGGTAGTCAAATAGGCTACAGGGACTTGCCCAACCTTACATACAGGAAAGGCAGTTTAAGAAACAAGCACTAATGAATAACATAACAGGACATGGCAGGACAGCAACCATACTCACTAGAGTAAGTGCTGGCAGCGGCCTTCTTGGCTGCAATGTCAGCAGCATCGGCGGCATCCTTAGCGGCCTGCTTGGCCGCCTCCACAGCAGAGGCTGTCATGGATGCGATGTCCTCAGCCTTCTTCATGGCAGCATCTGCGCTTGTGGCAGCAGAGTCGGCGGCGCTGACGGCAGTGGCCATCTCAGCAGCGGCAGCAGATGCGGCGGTGTCAGCATCGGCCACGGCCTTCTCGGCAGTGGCAACCTCGGCAGCGGCAGCATCAGCCACAGCGGCGGCCTCCGTGGCGGTCTTCTCTGCCATGCTGGCGTCCTGGGCCGCCAGCTCAGCAGAGGCGGCGGCTTCAAGGGCAGCCAGCTCAGCAACAGCCTTCTCCTTGGCAGCCTCCTCAGCAACGGCAGCAGCCTCCTTAGCAGCCTGGAGGGCAGCAGCAGTGGCGTCCTTAGCAGCACGCTCGGCAGCAAGGACCGCCTCCTTAGCTGCGAACTCAGCGCTGATGGCGGCAACCTTCACGGCCTGCTCAGACAGGATAACATCCTTAGCAGCTTGAGAGGCCCTGCAGCGGGCCTCCTTGGCGGAAGCCTCAGCATCCATGCGATCCAGAATAGCCTTCTCTGCAGCATCAGCAGCATCAGTAGCTTTGCCCTCAGCGGCAGCAACTTCAGAAGCAGCAAGCTCGGCGGTGGCAATGGCCTTCCTGGCGACCTCATCAGCTGCGGCCTGAGCCTCCCTAGCGGCCTCCTGCACAAGGGCTACCTCCTTGTTGGCGACCTCCGCCTTGGCGGCAGCGTCTGCAGCAACCTGCTCGGCAACAGCTGCGGCCTCAGCAGCCTGCAGCTCAGCTCCCTTCACCAGCTGCACGGCCAGCTCGGCCTGGACAACGGCATCGCGGGCAGCCTGCTCGGCAGCAGCCTTGTCTAGGACAGCCTTCTCAGCAGCAGCTACTGCATCCAGAGCAGCTTGCTCAGCCTGAGCGTGCTCAATGGCGGCCTCCTTGGCAGCATCAGCAGCGTTGAGGACCATGCGCTTGGCGGCGGGAACCGGGGTAGCCTCAGGGGGGGTGGATGGGGCCTCGACTCCAGGAGACACGGCCTGCTCAGAGGGGGTAGCAGGGACGGCGGCCTCCTTGACAGGGGTGGTCATATCAACAGCCTCCCTGGTCTCAGCGCCTGCTTGCTTTGTGGGCGTAGAAGCTTCAGGGGTGCTTGGCGTCTGGGCGGGTGATGCGGCCCCGGAGGAAACAGGGGTTGCCTTAACTGAGGAAACGGCACTAGCCACAGCAGCAGTGGTACTCTGCACTGCACCAGTCACAGCATTAGTGGTAGTGTGCACGACACCAGTTACAGCATTAGTGGTAGAGTTCACAGCTCCAGTTATGGTGTCCGTGGTGGCAGCAGCAGCCTTCCCGATGCCGCCGACAGCAGCGGCTCCCATGCCCATCAAACCACCCATGAGCTTGGCACCCATGGTGGAAGGGCTCTTCTTGGCTAGTGCAGCCGGGGGGGCAGCGGCAGCCTCAGGGGTAGTAGCAGGAGGGGGGGCAGCATCAGGGATCTTCACAGGGGTGGCGGGAGAAGGAGCCTCACTTGCAACAGGGGCAGCGGCAGCCACAGGGGTGGCGGGGGCAGTCTCTGCCACCACCTCAACAGCAACAGCCTCCTTGGCACCGGGGGTACTCACCACCTTGCCCTCTGCAGGGGTGGGGGCAGCTTGGGGGGCAGCGGCATAGGTGGGGGTGGTGGCAGCTGGTGGGGAAGAGGCTGGTGTCAGGTCGGCCGCCTTAGACTTCTGCACTGGAGTGGAAGGCACCTCAGACTTCTGGGCAGCAGCAGGGGGAACAGACCTCTTCTTTGCATTTTGGGGGTTTGAGCCAATGTCAACAGTTCCGCCGGCATCGGCCATGGGGTCATCGTTCTTGACTGGGCCCTTGGCTCCAGGCCTGGGTGGGGACATGCATCCCAAGACAACACACAGATGCGCAACTCTGTTCATGGTTCTGCAGGTGGGACATGAGCAGGATGTTAGCATATGTTTTCAGGGGCAAGCGTTGTAGTCTGAGGATATGTTGCAGGGTGATGTGGGGACGGTGAGGGCAGCGGTGTAGTCTGAGGATATGTTGCAGGGTGATGTGGGGTCCGGTGAGGGCAGCGGTGTAGTCTGAGGATATGTTGCAGGGTGATGTGGGGTAAGATGAGGGCAGCGGTTGTCCCAGGAGGTAGAGAAGGAGGGGGCGATGGGGTCAGGTAGTGAATGAGCAGGTCGTGTAGACATCAGAGTCACATGCGCAAGTCCTGACCAGACTCATAAAAAAAGTCATCATGGGACATCGGAAACCCAGGAATGAGCCCCATGGAAGCAGACATACCAGACCAGAAGGTGCGTGTAGGTATGCGTGTAGCTATGCGTGTGACTATGAGTGTAGCTAAGCGTGTAGCTATGAGATGCATTCTTCAGTATAGGCTTCATTTGACCTTCCAGGGAGTGTGCCCTTCAAACTGCCAGAAACATACTGCTACTTTAGCGGTGCACGATCTGCCAGAAACGGTACTGCTATTTGCCAGAACTCGATCTTCCAGAAACACACTGCTGCCAGAAACATACTGCTAGTTTAGCCGTGCACGAGTGTTGGCTTCTGAATGCATGGGAGACTATGCTGAATCAGTAAGTTGTAGGAACTGCGCCTCGATGAACAAGTCCTATGCATTAGGAAACTTGGCGTAGTGTGTTGGCAGCGGAACAACAGGGGGCAACCGATGGAGCTGACCGAAGCCAATTAGTTATGAGACAGTTGACTGACGTGTCAGGCTTCGATTTTTCAGTCAGTCAGTTGGTCAAACTAACAACGGGGTGAATCTGGGGGCTTGAGCCCCCCCAGGAGGGGGGACTCTGCCAAAAATATTGAGGCGGACAGAAGCATGCACTATCAGTGTTTGTTATTTCAGATTCCTCTAGGCAAGGTTGTGTAGCCGGGTGGGCTACTCAAGCCTGATTTCAGAAAAAGTTGAGTAGCCCACCGGCTTTTGTAGCGTGCGGCACGAAGCACCACCCCTATATGGTTAGGCTGGGGGGGGGGGGGGGGGGGGGGGGGGGGCAGATTCAGGGGGTTCTTATAAACATGCATGAACCTTCTTCCCAATATGGGACTTGTAGGAGTCAGTCATGGCTTTGAACTTGCAACACTACCTCTGGCTCAGACGAGGTCTAGAGGAACAATGGGAATGTGCTTATTGATCCCATGAATAATGGAAGCGCAATATGAATGTAGTGTAGGGTGTGGTTGGCCTCAATGCAAGCAATCAGCATGGCCCCCTCGACCTCACCCCTTGTAATAAGGCGTCCTATTTATTTATGTAGTGTGCTGTCCATTGGGAGCAGGGCGTTGCTCGCGTCCGGTGTGTGCAGTGAGGAGTATGAGGGTGCATATATGCTTGCAGTGTTTGTGGAGAGAGATGTCAGGGTGCACAGCCATTATGTTCATTAGCAGGATTAGAAAAGTGGACAGACCCCCCCTACCCACTAACCCCCAAATGGAACTCGTGAACACATCAATCAATATGTCTAACTGTAGCTGAGTTTGATTCAGTGGAAAGGGCGGACATGGCGGTAGTGGAGGTGGTGGTGGTCGCCCTGGTATTGGAGGCGAAAACCTGACATTCAGTTGGAATTGTATGTTTCATTATTCACAATAAGAGTTCACCTCCAGCTGCCTCCAGACTAAAGAAACTGCAGCTGAGAGGTCCTGATCGTGACAGCAATGCTTGGTGGAATGATGGGATGGGAACACAGGCTGAGGGGAGGGTGGCGACAGGAGGGTTTTGGACGGCAGGTGTGCCAGTATCTAGGCAGGGGGGACAACGACAGTCTAAATGTCTTGCCGTCACATGTAAGTGGAAGATTAGGCAATCTAGCGCAGCGCGTAATCCCCGAAATGCAAGGTCGGAGAAAATCGGAGACCCTGAATGAGGTGCACCGCCCTCGAAGCACCCCAATTCGGCCGGGATCCGCCAGTAATCTAGCTAGTTTTGGCAGCTATGAAGATACGCAGTAGAGCCGAAGTAGCTGTTTCACATCAACAATCGCGCATTTCGGGAGTTTCAGGCGATCCTCGGATATTACAGGGTTGATCTTGGCAGAACAGCAACTGACTATGCCGCGTCACATATCATGTTCTCGCATCTTTAGCAAGCTAGCTGGGAGGGATGGCGAGGCAACTCTCTCACAGAGAAAACTTCCAATGCTGATGGAACCATCATTCGGGTTACTTGTCAGATGCGCAACAAATCAGAATTCGTGTGAAAATGCTGTTTCGCGCAAGAGTGCAGAGGACGGATGGCCGAACTTTGCATCCTGTGTGTCACATCGAATCGCGGCTCACCTGGTGGATGGTAGAGCGAAAGTGGATGATGCTGGTAACCTGACAGTCGGAAATACAGCAACAGTCCTGCGTTTCAAACAGCACAATCCGATTAGAGTCTAGTATCTGGAGACTCTGAATGAAGAATTCGGGGCAGGGGTCCTCTTTAACCAGAGAGGACTCTGTCTTTAACTAACACCACGGTGAAGGCGTTCAGCAAGACCCATCAAGAACTTTAGACGCACCGGCAAGCTTGAGAGTGTTACGCTAGGGTGCTGAGATGCAGCGAACTAGTGCAGGTGGCAACTAGTTGTAGGTGGGAAGTACTCCAGGTGGGAGACTGTAAACAATTATTATACACGAAGTGTGCCGACTCAGCTCTTTAGACTTTCGAATCGCGGGCAATGATGAATTTGCAATGTGGAATTGAAAATGCCAGAAACGGGCCAGCGTGTTGGGTGCAGCCCCCCCAGCCAACACGGCCCCCCAGGCGGCCCCCCAGGCGGCATCCCCAGTCCCCCAGCCAACACCCCGCACCCGCCCGCACCCCCCTGGCCAACACGGTCCGCGGCCGACACCCGACCCGCGCCCGCGGGGCCCGAACCGCGAACCCCGCCCCGCCCCTCCCCCAACTGTCGCCGACCGTCCCCAGACCCGCCCAGACCCACCCGACCCACCCAACCAGCAAGTGGGTGGTCCCTTCGGTATATCAACAATTTTTGCCCAAGCCGCAGGAGCCCCCAGATTCATCCCCCAGGTTCACCCGGTTCACCCCTTTGTCCGTCCGACCGGTCCGACCGACCGGCGTCCGACCGAAGCCTGACACGTCAGCCAACTAACTGGCTTCGGTCATGACCGCGGTCAGCTCCATCGTTTCGTTGCCAACACTCTCCGCCAATTTTCCGCGTCACTTGCGACGCTGCATAGGACTTGTCGCTGTATACCCGCAGGCCTCATTCTCATGAAACATTTAAAATTCTTTGCAATTTGGGGCTCGCTGACTGTGGTCCGACCTTGCTTACGATGTGTAGCCTGTTCATCAACCTCCTATGGTTGCGCCACCCTCAAAAAACCACTACGCACTACCCCCCAGCTACCCTGCCTCTCTTACGGCTTCCTTTTACTAATCCCCTATAGAAGTCTCTGCTGCGAGCGTTCTTTCCTTCAGCACGTCGAGCCACGCATCTGTACTGGAGGTGTCTCCCCTTCCCCATCGTTTCTATCCACCGTGCATGGTAGAGGGGTGGGGTGGGGTGGGGTAGGGGTGGGGGTGGGGGTTGTGGGTCCTCCTGTGTGTATGTGGGTGGGTGGGTGGGTGGGTGGGGTGGGGATCCTCCTGAAGTACCCTGGTTGACACACCATGTCTCTCTAATCTTAACACCAGCTAGTTTGTGTTTGCTGTAGCAAGCACGCCTTATTTTGTAGACTGCGACTTGTGGGACTCGCTGACTCAATGGTGCTTCTGTTCACAGATAAGATAGCTCGGAGATCAATGCTTCACAAACAAGTAGCAGAGCATGTGAAGAGCACTACACGCCAGCAGTACATTCAACTGGCGTGGGCACAGTGGCTACCAGACTTCGTGTGTCACATGGTACGACCTACAAGTCGTACCATAACATTTTATACTCTCTGATCAATACGCCCGGAAAGCATCCAGTGTACTGTTTGTGTTAGCTCATTTGCTGTGGCATGCATCCCTTAGACTCCCTGATTGGTGTAGTTGTGTTGTTGAGCTGTGGTTTTACCACACAGCCATGTGATTAATGGCTTTGTTGTACATCCACAGCTTAAGAGCAATATGCTTGGTTTTCTTTGATCTTGAGTGTCATCTATGTGATTCTGGCGGCGTTAAAGATGAACATCATGTCATTGAATGTGCTGACAAAGCCTCATTGACTTTTGAAAAAAAATGAATTATAAAGAGAAGGAGAAGAAGAAAACGAATTATTCATGCATACATATTCCCTGGTAAAAACAAATACTGCCGAAGACGGCCAGCAGCCAAATTGCTTGCTCGAGCCTTGTACCCAAATTCAAGAAGACTGGAAAACCATCGACAGTAATATCTAGTGAGTGCAAGACATCTAGGCGGTTCATTTGAGGACAGATTACAAAACTAAAAATATAGTCCCATAAGGGAGGCTACAACAAGCAGTACACACTCCACCTTCACACTACAGGAGGAGGCTACATCGAGCAGTACATATTCCAACTTCTCAGGAGGAGGCTACAACAAGCAGTACAAATGCATACAAAAACTACTTATAGGCAAACTAAGACTGAAAATGAAAACACTGAAGTATTACTGCAGCGTGTGGTTGGAAGAGAACCACAGGCCTGTTCTCTTACAACCAAACACTAAGATTTCACAAGTGTATTAGGGTTTGGGGTTTAAAGTTTGAGCCAAAACCTAAAACCATAAACCTTGACACATGTGCCAGTGCCATACACTTGCGAAGTCCTTGCCAAACCAATTCAACAGAGCATTGTCTTGAACCTGGCTTACGCAGTGGTGTCCTTAACTTCACGCCCTGAGAGTGGCACATTACTCGGATGTAACAATTTCAATTTCAATTTCTTGAACCTGTCCAAACCATCACCCTGGCTCATGGCTGTCTTTCAAATTGGGGTTATACACTTCTTCCCCCCCTCCCCCCCCCCCCCCCCCCCCCCCCCCCCCCCCCCCCCCCACTACCCCCCCCCCCACCATCCACCCTGCAGGTGAAAAGTGCACACCTACCACCCACTTCACCCCCCCCCCCCACACACACACACCCCACCCACCCCAGCTTCCACCCACCCACCCTTTGTAGAGAGGAATATTCTACATTCTACAAGACTTAGAATAGATAGCATCATCACCTAATACACTTTCCAGGCCACTATAAACATCGACCTGCTATGATTAGAAAAAGCTACAAGTTAATATGCATTGCAGCATCTGAGCAGGCATTCCCAAGAAAATACAGGACCTCACAACTTCTCCACCCTAAGATAACATATAAAAGTACATTACATTGCGTTGTCATCGACAGGCCATTGTTGACCCACTACAAGCCCGCTCCACAACATCCGGGAGGGGTCTTCCAACTAATCCTCAAAATAAGATAATAAATATTGCAGCAAGCGAGCAGATAAACCGACACATATCTGGAGTTCACTGGTCGCCGTGACAGAAACGTCCACTGGTCTCTCCTTTTTTGAGATGCATTCTGAATTGAGCTCGTGGAGCGCTTGCTATGGCAATTGTCACAGGACTGTCAATAAACGCCACTGTAACTCAGACAGGGTTTAGGGTTCAAGGGTTTTAGGGTTTAACTAAACGCCCCTGCAACTCAGAAAGCACTCGTTTCCAAATACACAGCTTCTAGGCAGCTCCCTTTTTCCGTCCTTCGATCAAACCTTGCAGTAGCTAGTGTGCCCGAAAGATGAGATAAAGGGCATTCAAATGCAGATGAAAGCTTAAGGATTGGCCCAGTGGATTGGTAATAGAGCCGGGTGGAAGCCCTGGAAGCTGCTACGTGTAGCCAAAAATAAAGCAATGTCAAAATCATATGTATAGATAAATGGTACGCCTTATTACGGGGCTTGAGGTTGAGGGGGCCTGCCAGTTTACTTGCACTGGGGCCCAGCGCCAACAAATCATCTGCATGTCACATACTCTGTTTTGATTCTTCGTCCTTTAGCGACACCAGGAAAGCATTGTGTGACAGGGCCACCAGCACTGTTTCTTTTGTTTCCTACGCGTAGCAGCTTCTAGGCAGCTCCCTTTCCCTGTCCTTGGGCCAAACCATACGGATCTGGGTGGAAGCTGCTACGCGTAGCCAGAAATGAAACAGTGCCTAGCAAGAATGTTGTGAGAGGGCCTTTCGGTGCATTTTATTTTTTGAAAATGTAGCAATGCGGTGCTACCCCAGTGCGACGCACTGCCCCCCGAACCCCGCTGAGCGCATACTGCAGAGCCCGGGTGGTTCGGGGGGGCGATTCTGGCTAGTTTAGCCAGAGCCATGCATCGCCATGCAGCAACGGAATGGCGAGGCGTCGTCGAAAGAAGCAGCAGTGCCTCTATGCAGATACGGCCTGAGAAGATCCCTGTGGAGGAGAGGGGAATCGGTTAGACATTTTTTTTTTAAGTTATGAAAGGACTTTCACCCCAGGAGGTGGATCTCCTGACACAAACCAGCGACACTCAAGATTCTGTTTGAATGGCGTTGCAACTCCAGCAAAAGAGTAGGCGCACTTGGGATCGGTGGGAGGTACTGACACATGGATTGCAGCCATATAGATTCAACGGGTACTTAAGGAAGGGGTCTTTTGACACCAACATTTTGACAACCTGATTCTTTCTGTATTGGTGGGTGGGGGTGGGGGTGTCAGAGCCATGGACTACTTGAACATGAGGTGTGTGTGTGCTTCTGTGTGTGTGTGTGGTTGAGTGTGTGGTTGGGAGTGGGGGTGGGGGGTGGGGGTGTGGGGGGGGTATGTTGCACCTACTCCTGCATGAGTGCCCTCTCCTACAAGAGAGAGGGCGCTCATGCCAAAGCATACATCTTATAAGAAAGCGAGCAGCATTTTGAATAGCCAGAAGTGAAATAAGCAGTGTGAGAAGTGGAGCAAGCAACATAAGAACAGACAGAATTGAAGCAGAGTATGAACAGACTGAAGTGAAGCAAGCAGTGCAAGCATTGCAAGGAGTAGAGCAAGCAACATAAGAACAGATATAAGTGAAGCAGAGTAAGACCATACAGAAGTGAAGCAAGCAGTGCAAGAAGGGGAGCAAGCAACATAAGAACAGATATAAGTGAAGCAGAGTAAGACCATACAGAAGTGAAGCAAGCAGTGCAAGGAGGGGAACAAGCAACATAAGAACAGATAGAAGTGAAGCAGAGTAAGACCAGACAGAAGTGAAGCAAGCAGTGCAAGAAGGGGAGCAAGCAACACAAGAACAGATAGAAGTGATGCAGAGCAAGGAGTGGAGCAAGCAGAGTAATAAGTGGAGCAATGAACATAAGAACATACAAGCATGAGCAAGCAGTGCAAGGAGAGGAGCAAGCAGTGCAAGGTGAGGAGCAAGCAACATAAGGGCAGACAGGAGAAAGCAGTGGAGCAAGCAACATAAGGGCAGACAGGAGCAAGCAGTGCAAGGTGAGGAGCAAGCAACATAAGGGCAGACAAGAGCAAGCAAAATTTGAACAGTCAGAAGTGGAGCAAGCAACACAAGGACAGCCAAGCATGAGCAAGCAGTGCAAGGAGTGGAGCAAGCAACTTCCATATGAGATGATGATTTAATTATATTGTATTCAGGCAGGCAGGCAGGCAGGCAGGCAGGCAGGCAGGCAGGCAGGCAGGCAGGCAGGCAGGCAGGCAGGCAGGCAGCCAGACAAAAATGGCGGAGAGTGTTGCGACGGAGCAACAGGGGGCAACGGAAGCGAGTTAGTTACGAGACTGTTGGCTGACGTGTCAGCCTTCGTCTCGGTCAGACGGTCTGATGGACAAATGGGTAACCCTGGGGGCTCCTGCCCCCTTGAAGAGGGGCTCCGCCAAAAAACATTTGTCTGATGAACTACTGGTCTGTAAGAATCACTGGCCAACAGCTCTTCAAGTCAATACATCTGATTACACAAATAACAGGGGTTCATTCTCGATAACAACTTCATTTCACTGCCAACAGTATCACTTCACTTCACCACCATCAACTTCACTTCACCGCCAACAACTTCACCACCAAAAACTTCACTTCACCACCAACAACTTCACCACCATCAACTTCACTTCACCACCAACAATTTCACCTCAAAACACTTCACTTCACTGCCAACAATCAGGGCTTGGGCAACTCACCTGCACAAGTAAATAAATAAATAAATAAATAAATAAATAAATAAATAAATAAATAAATAAATAAATAAATAAATAAATAAATAAATAAATAAATAAATAAATAAATAAATAAATAAATAAATAAATAAATAAATATCTCCATAGGTGCCTAAGTCTTGGTGAGCATGAATCGCATGGTTTTAGCCTATGGCCTCCAGTCCCAAGACAATATGTTTTGGCATAAAGTTGCCCAACCACATCAGTTCAATATATAAGTACCGTAGTGTTCCAAAATAATAACGTTCCGAAAGATATCACGAGGTTTTTGAGACGAATATAAGCTGAAACATATAATTTCACGTTACACATTTCACGTTTGTTTCCAGAAGAATATGAACTCACATTACACATTTCGCGTTTGAAATTTTAATAAAAACCCTATTTCTGTACCTTCATGATCCTCATAAGTACCAGAATCAGACGAAAATACTCAATACGATTTTAAAAAATGGGAAAAAAATCGCTCAATTAAATGATCATCCTAGATGAGACGATGATTTAATTGATAAGAGCGTCCCGAATGAAATTATCAGTGTTCTGAATTGAAAAAGTTAATTGATTTTGATTTGATGTTGTGTTATTGTAATCCAATTTAATATACCGGTAATGTAATTTAATATCATTGAATTGCATTGACCGATTTACGTGAATTGAATGCATTTAATGGATTTGATGTACAGACACTAATGCACAGCATACACTCAGCTCCTCATCTCGTTGGGTGGAACATTGGCTGCTATCATCAGCCTGTGCTTCTCCATCATGAATGTGCTGAAGACGTCCCTCAGCCCATCATTGAAGGGCTTCTGCAACCCTGTATCACATGGCTGCAACACACTGGTGCAGTTAAGTACCTGCTCTGATGAGGCTTGGTTGTCAGACCAGAGAGATCGACCAGCAAGAACCCCAGGGCCTGAGCAAAATTCACAGCCTTCTTACTGAACAATTCATATGCAGAGCAAGCGACGCGGAAATTGGCGGAAAGTGTCGGAAACGGAACGACAGGTGGCAACGATGGAGATGACCGGAGCCAGTTAGTTATGAGACAGTTGGCTGACGTGTCAGGCTTCGTCTCGGTAAAAACTTGCGCAAGATGCTAGCAGGGGTCGGAGAGGGGGTCGGATCGATTGCGACTGCCTCCTGGACTTCGGCTGCAACAAGGATTTACTGATTTCGAGCAGGGGTTGGCTGATTTCGATCAGCTGTGGTTTGCCCGGAGGGGAGTCGCGTCACTAAACCCCACAAGGACCTCTGTTTATGGTGGTGTGGAACTAACAAAGGCGGACTTGTCAAACGACCCTCTGGGGTCGATCAATGGGCGAGAGCATGGGATCTGGACTGTCCCGATTTCCGTGTGCCGTTTTTTGAATCCGCAGACACCTGGGCTCGTTTGTAAGCCCTACATTCAGCCTAATACCTATTATCGCCGCTGCTACTCGATTCACGATCGTTTCGGCCGGGAATATAAGTTACGTTCTAATTTCACGAAGTCAAACGTGAAATTAGAACGCTATTTTTTTGAACACCACGGGTACTCAAATTTGGGTTGGCTCAATTGGTGGGAACCAGGTCAAGTGAAACATGCTAATTTCTTAACTATGGGCTTCCCTAAGTTCAATCACCTTTTTCATAAAGATGATTCAAGGTCTATCGCGCTCAAAACAAATTCCATTAAAATATAAAGTAGGTAGTCCGATAGTTTACACCTTCCTTAACATGTCATGGTGATGGCAGATTGTGGGATGTGGATGTTCGCAGCGCACAGGCGGTTCGGAAGTAAACAGAGCCAAAAATCACTGATAATTTGCATTTCGTGGGTGTCCCAACTCATGCGCGTAGCTGCGAAGACTCAGTTGCATCAATCTGAGTTACAGTTTTTGCTTGATAGCATGTAGAATAACTGAAAACAGAAAAAGTTCGTCAAATTTCAAATTTCAAACCACACTTTTCAAATGAATTCATTTTTTTACTTTTCTTCAAACGTCCACATCTGAAGTTAGCTTTGTGTTTGGGAACGGGGAATGAAATCTCACGTTGGGAGGTGGAATTGGGACTAAGGGAGGTGAATCTTCGAGTTGTACTGCTATTCCAGTAAATTCCGAGGCCGAGGCTGAAGCGCAGCCTCCGACCTTGAGGGAGGGGTTCGATACGCCTTTCATCCCGAGGAAACTTCAGTCGCGGTAGCTCGCGCGATCCCGTACCGTGATCTCGTTGAAGTCGATTCAAGCTTTTTGTACATCTCGTTTACTGCCAGCTCCCGAGCCTCCCGAGCTGGGCTGCTCGCGGCCAGATACGAATGTGAACAGAAATTAGCTGCGCGCCTAGCTGACGCATTCGCGGACGATATGATCTACTCAGAATTCAATTCCGAGCAGTTGTGGTCGTGCAGGACCTCGAATCACAATAACGATTCAACTTAGGGCGTTTTAGGACTTCGGCACTTACAGAGATACATAAACAAATAAATAAATACATACACGCAGAAAATAAATAAAGAATAAATAATAATACTGGGGGCAAGCACCACAAAGAAAGAAAACAACTCACTTGCAATGCCTCTTGTAGCAGTTGCTTCCTGGAGGTGGCGGCCTGCAATGCCTGATGCTTTTCAGACAACAATTTCCTATCTGCCTTGTACTGAGGATGTCCTGGGGGGCTGGGGATATGAGACTCCAGGGCGCACTGGGCGTTGTATGCCTGACAAGTGTGTGGGTGAGTGGGTAGGTGCGTGGGTAGGTGGGTGTGTGGGTGAGCGGGTAGGTGTGTGGTTGCCTGAGTAGGTGTGTGGGTGAGCGGGTAGGTGTGTGGGTGTGTGAGTGAGAGGGTAGGTGTGTGGGTGAGTGGGTAGGTGCATGGGTAGGTGGGTGTGTGGGTGAGCGGGTAGGTGTGTGGGTGCGTGGGTAGGTGTGTGGGTGAGCGGGTAGGTGTGTGGGTGAGTAGGTAGGTGTGTGGGTGAGCGGGTAGGTGTGTGGGTGCGTGGGTAGGTGTGAGGGTGCGTGGGTAGGTGTGTGGGTGAGTAGGTAGGTGTGTGGGTGCATGGGTAGGTGTGTGGGTGCGTGGGTAGGTGTGAGGGTGCGTGGGCGGGTATATTGTTGGAAACGTGCATGGGGTTGGGGTGGGAGTTTACAGGGCACGACCCTCAAGTCAGCTCTGGGATAATTTAATAGTCTTTAGGTCAGGGGCGAAGAGACCAGCAGCGTTGGCAACAGCCTGGGTGGGCACCTACCACTTTTATTTTTTTAACGACCGATCCTCATTCCTTCGCCATTCCGTTGCCATTCTGTCGCCATATCATCGCCATTCTGTCGTTGCATGGTGACCCCCCCCCCCCCCCCCCCCCCCCCCCCCCCCCCCCCCCCCCACACACACACACACACCCCGGGCTCCACGCTTCACGCCTTGCCATATAATGCCAATGGCTACACAACAATCCTGAAATCAGGCTTGATTAGCCCACGTAGGTACTCGACCTGGCCTACAGAAATCTGAAGAAAAAAATAGTTGCACCTACCTACAGCAAGTCCATCCACACCAGGCAACTCATTCATATAAAGTACATTCACATTCACATGAAGTCCATGCAACCCATACAAATCAAGTCCATGCACCCCATGCACTCCATTCATATAAATTCCATGCACCCCTGTGTGGGCACCTACCTCATACACATAAAGTCCATGCACCCCATGCACTCCATTCATATAAATTCCATGCACCCCTGTGTGGGCACCTACCTCATACACATAAAGTCCATGCACCCCATGCACTCCATCCATATAAATTCCATGCACCCCTGTGTGGGCACCTACCTCATACACATAAAGTCCATGCACCCCATGCACTCCATTCATATAAAGTCCATGCACCCCTGTGTGGGCACCTACCTCATACACATAAAGTCCATGCACCCCATGCACTCCATTCATATAAAGTCCATGCACCCCTGTGTGGGCACCTACCTCATACGATGCCTGCGACAGCGCGTATGCCAACTGAAGCATCCTCACATTCTTTGGCGCCTCCGGCTCACAACTTCCACCAGTCGTTGCCTTCTTCTTCGCCTCCTTCTCCTCCTTGGCCAACCTGACCTTCTCCGCCTTCTCAGCAGCTACCCTCAGCTTCTCTGTAGCGGCTGCTGCAGTAGCTTCCAGCACAACTGCCTTCTCAGCTACTGCCCTCTCCTTTGCAGCTGCCGTGGCAGCTTCCTTTGCGGCTTTATCAGTGGCAGCTTTCTCAGCAGCTGCCTGTAGCTTGGCCTCCTTGGCATCAATAAGTTGAGGTGAGCCAGAGACAGAACCTTGGCTAGCTAGCGCCTGTATTCAGTTGAAGTTGAAGACGAAGATAAAGTTGAAGTTGAAGTTGAAGATGAAGTTAAAGTTGAAGTTGAAGTTGAAGTTGAAGCTGTATTCAATTGAAGTTGTACTCAATTGAAGTTGTATTCAGTTGAAGTTGAAGTTGTATTCAATTGAAGTTGAAGTTGTATTCAATTGAAGTTGTATTCAATTGAATTTGAAGTTGTATTCAATTGAAGTTGTATTCAGTTGAAGTTGAAATTTAATTCAATTGTATTCAATTGAAGTTGAATTCAGTTGAAATTAAATTCAGTTGAAATTAAAGTTGAATTCAGTTGAGGTTAAATTCAGTTGAAATTGAAGTTGAATTCATTTAAAGTTGAATTCGGTTGAAGTTGAATTCGGTTGAAGTTGAATTCAGTTGAAATTGAAGTCAGTTGAAATTGAATTCGGTTGAAATTGAATTCAGTTGGATTCAGTTGAAGTTGAAGTTGAAGCTGAGGTTAAAGAACAAGACATTGAGCACAGCAAGTGTAGACTGAAGCTGTTGCATGTGCAGGGAGTGAATGTGATCTTATCATGGAATGTGAATGTGAATGTGAATGTGAATGTGAATGTGGATGTGAATGTGAATGTGAATGTGAATGTGAATGTGAATATGAATTTATCATGGAATGTGAATGTGAATGTGAACGTGAATCATGGAATCACAGCCTCACCCTCTCAGCGGTGGGTGGATGTGTGTGTGTGTGTACAGAGCAAGGAAATCAATAGGAGGGTGTGTGTGTGTGGGTGGTGTGGGTGTGGTGGGGGTTGGGGGGTGGGGGACGGGGGATGTGTGCGTGTACAGTGCAAGGAAATCAATGGGAGTGTGTGTGTGGGTGGGTGGTGTGGGTGTGGTGGGGGGTGGGGGGTGGGGGGTGGGGGACGGGGGATGTGTGCGTGTACAGAGCAAGGAAATCAATGGGAGGGTGTGTGTGTGTGTGGTGTGGGGTGTGGTGGGGGTGGGGGGGTGGGGGGTGGGGGACGGGGGATGTGTGCGTGTACAGAGCAAAGAAATCAATGGGAGGGTGTGTGTGTGTGGGGGGGGGGGGGGTGAGGGTGTGGGGGGGGTGGGATTTGGGGGGTGGGGGACGGGGGATGTGTGCGTGTACAGTGCAAGGAAATCAATGGGAAGGTGTTTGTGTGGGTGGTGTGGGTTTGGGGGGGGTGGGGGTTGGGGGGGTGGGGGACGGGGGAGGTGTGCGTGTACAGAGCAGGAAATCAATGGGAGGTGTGTGTGTGGTGTGGGTGGTGAGGGTGTGGTGGGGGTTGGGGGTTGGGGGTGGGGGGACGGGGGATGTGTGCGTGTACAGAGCAAGGAAATCAATGGGAATGTGTTGCATGTGCAGGGAGTGAATTTAGCATGGAATCACAGCCTCACCCTCAAGTCTCTCATCGTCATATCCAAGCTTGTCAAACAGATTATAGGCAGGTTACAATCAGGTTATATGCATATTATAAGCAGGTTATAAGGTTATACTCATTGTCTTGGCCTGGGCTTCATTCATAGCCAGCTTCTCAGCAGCCTTCTGTTCCTTTTGTTATAAGCATATTATAAGCAGGTTATAATCATGTTATAAGCAGGTTATAAGCAGGTTATAAGTAGATCATAAGCATATTACACGCTGGTTATAAGGTTATTGCCATTTAACATATATAAGGTTATTGCCATGGCCTTGGCTTCCTTCGTAGCCAGCTCCTCAGCAGCCTTCTGTTCCTTTAAGCAGGTTATAAGCAGGTTACAAGTAAGATTATGAGACCAATACATCATAATAAACTGATATATTTATCATGGAATCACCGCCTCACCCTCAAGTCTCTCATCGCCATATCCAAGCTTGACTGGACCTCATTATTCCTTTTGCTTGCTGTGAAGCTCAAGGTCCTTGCCTTGGCCGAGTGGCTGTAGGATGGGTAGCCTCGAGGGAGGCGGTAACGCAGAATCGGGTCATTCTTGGTCCTGACCGCTTGGGTTGCGGCCACATAGCCATCGTACGACAGTCGGCGCAGCCTCATGGTTGCGTCTGTCATGCTCTGGGTCCTCTGCACGCACAGATCTTGCACAGCAAGGGTGCCTTTGCTTGCCTTGTCCTTGGCCTTGGCCTGCCTTGCAGCCATCTCCTCAGCAGCCTTCTGTTCCTTTTGTTAGAAGCAGGTTATTTGTAGATTAGAATCAGGTTATAAGTAGGTTATAAGGTTATACTTATTGCCGTGGTCTTGGCCTGCCTTGTAGCCATCTCCTCAGCAGCCTTCAGTTCCCTTTGTTATACGTAGGTTATAAGCAGGTTATAAGTACATTATGTGCAGGTTATAAGTACATTATAAGCAGGTTATAATCATGTTATAAGCAGGTTATAAGTACATTATAAGCAGGTTATAAGTACATTATAAGCAGGTTATAATCATGTTATAAGCAGGTTATAAGTACATTATAAGCAGGTTATAAGTACATTATAAGCAGGTTATAATCATGTTATAAGCAGGTTATAAGTACATTATGTGCAGGTTATAAGTACATTATAAGCAGGTTATAATCATGTTATAAGCAGGTTATAAGTACATAATAAGCAGGTTATAATCATGTTATAAGCAGGTTATAAGTACATTATAAGCAGGTTATACGCCGGTTATAAGGTTATACATTTTGCCATGGCCCTGGCTTCCTTCGTAGCCAGCTCCTTAGCAGCCTTCTGTTCCTTTAACCAGGTTATAACCAGGTTACAAGTGGGATTATGAGCAGGTTATAGGCAGATTATAAGCGGATTCATAAGCAGATTGTAGGCAGGTTATAAGCAGATTCATGAGCAGATTGTAGGCAGGTTATGAGCAGCTTATAGGCAGCTTATAGGCAGGTTATAGGCAGGTTATAAGCGGATTCATAAGCAGATTATAGGCAGGTTATAAGCAGATTCATGAGCAGATTGTAGGCAGGTTATGAGCAGCTTATAGGCAGGTTATAGGCAGGTTATAGGCAGATCCATAAGCAGATTGTAGGCAGGTTATGAGCAGCTTATAGGCAGGTTATAGGCAGATCCATAAGCAGATTGTAGGCAGGTTATGAGCAGCTTATAGGCAGGTTATAGGCAGATCCATAAGCAGATTGTAGGCAGGTTATGAGCAGCTTATAGGCAGGTTATAGGCAGATCCATAAGCAGATTGTAGGCAGGTTATGAGCAGCTTATAGGCAGGTTATAGGCAGATCCATAAGCAGATTGTAGGCAGGTTATGAGCAGCTTATAGGCAGGTTATAGGCAGATCCATAAGCAGATTGTAGGCAGGTTATGAGCAGCTTATAGGCAGGTTATAGGCAGATCCATAAGCAGATTGTAGGCAGGTTATGAGCAGCTTATAGGCAGGTTATAGGCAGATCCATAAGCAGATCGTAGGCAGGTTATGAGCAGGTTCTACGCATATTGGAAGTAGACGATTACCATCAGATCCCCCCCTCCTAGCTATATATAGCTTTCGCTCCTTTTGACCCTGCTTTGGCTCCAATTGCCTCTATAAAGAACCCCAATATATGGCCCTAACTGGCCCTAAAAAGCTATAAGGTCGGTGCCTCTGGAGGAGTCCTTAACCCATAAAACTACAAAAAAACTAACTTTCTGAACTGAAAAAACAGTCTCTGATAACCATACCTTGGAAGCCGCCTTCTCAGCTGCTGCCCTCTCTTTGGCTGCTGCCGCTTCAGCCTCCCTGTATGCCTTTTCCTCAGCTTCCCTCTCTTTGGCCTCCCGCTGGAGTACCTCCTTCTCGGCCTTTGCCTTGGCGGCCAGTTCCTTCTTGCTCATGGCCTTGCCGCTAGACTCGGAGGCTGCTGCAGCGGCAGCCTGCACAAAGTATGTATGTATGTATGTATGATACGTTTTCAGTTCAAATTCTGATTCGTTTTCATACGTTTATATGCATGCATTTATACGTCCATACGTTTATACGGCATATAAACATCATAATATACGTTTGCTTTCCAACTTTACACATTTTGTATGTATGTATGTTACAGTCCAGGGGTTGGCCAAATAGGCTAAAGGGACTTGCCCAACCGTATAGGAAGGGCTTAAAAAGAAAAAGCACTGATGAACTGAACCCCAAACAATCGTTTTACCGACGGGGGGCAGTAGCCTTCACAATGGATAAAAGAAAAATAAACTAGCAAATACAATAAAACCAAACCCGCAACAGCCAGCATATACAATATAAATGCAATAAAATTAAACCAGCAAATACAATAAAAATAGCTAAAATGCCTAGCCTTGAAGACAGTGCCGTAGGCCTTCAACTTAAGGCAGAAGAAAGCTTTTCAGTAAATGCCTTTTGTTAGCGGCAGCAGTCTGCACACCATATGGAAGAAAATTAAACCAGTGAATACAATAAAATAGCTAAAACGACTAATCTTTAAGACAGCGCCTTAGAGCCTTGAGTTTAACTTTAAGTGAAGGCAGAAGAAAGCTTTTAAGCAAATGCTTTTTGTCAGCAGAAGCTGTCTGCACACCGTATAGAAGAAAATTAAAACAGTGAATACAATAGAAATAGATAAAACGTCTAGCCTTTGAAGACAGTGACTTGAGCCTTAAATTTGAGCTTAAGCTTAAGTTTAAGTTTCAGTTAAGGCAAAAGAAAGCTTTTAATAAATGCCTTTTGTCAGCAGAAGCAGCCTGTACAGCGTATAGAAGACAATTAATCCAGTGAATACAATAAGAAGAGCTAAAACGACTAGCCTGTAAAGACAGTGCCTTAAGCCTTAAGTTTAAGTTTACAGTTTGCAGTTTATAGTAAAGTTTTAAGCAAAAGAAAGCTTTCAAGCAAATGCCTTTTGTCAGCAACAGCAGCCTGCACATTGGAACAGGACAAAAATATAATTGAAAATAAAGCAGGCTGCAGCGTCCTGCACAATGGAAAAGGACAAAAACGTAACTGAAAATAAGGCAGGCGCGCATGACATGTGGGCTTCTGACCTTGGTATTTTTGAAGGGGTGTGTGTGGGAGGTGGGGGTGGGGGTGGGGTGTGTGTGTTGGTGTTGGGTGTGTAGTGTTGGTGTTGGCTGGTGTGGTGACACACATAAGAACCATCCAGGCTCTTCACAATTGCCGTTGCTGAAACTTCTGACACAAAACCAGGCTACTACATTTCTGTGTTGGTGTGATCCGGAAGTGGCTTCTTGGTGTGATGGTGTGATCCGGAAGTGGCTTCTTGGTGTGATGCTGCAACATGTGCGCTCCACCCACCCACCCCACACCCACCCACCCAGTCACCTTTACATCCACCCAAACAAAAAAATACACCCAAACATACACATCCACCCAGTCACCCACCCACCCACCCACATTTACATCCGCAGTGTGTGATACATAAGTGGCTTCTCCGTGAGATGCTGCAGCACCTATTTACATCCGCCATGCATGCGTAGTTCTCTTTTCCGCTACCAGCAGCACCTTCTAGACAGACCCCCTGGCTTGCTACCCAACAAACGTAATGCACCAGGAAGCTGACAGAATCATCGTATATAGAGGGGTATCTTGCCAAGCATGTGGAAGGTGGTATCTGTAGGTGCACATAGCGATCCTTACCGGCGTCAGCCCAGTTATCATATGTCACATGCGCATATGTGACTTCTCACACACTCGTATGTTACTTTTGAACATGCATGCATAGCTTTTCTTTTCCGCTAGGCGCAGCAGCTTCTAGGCAGCTCCATGAGCCAGTCACGGGGCTAAACCCCAAAGCTTTCAGCTGCAGGCGAATGCCTGTCATGTCAGCTTTTGGGCGCATAATTACCATCAGACTTGGCCAAAGGACAGGGGAAGAAGGGAGCTGCCTCGAAGCTGCTATGCTTGGCCCCGAAACGAACCAGTGGTGCGAACACTTCTCCTACTCCCCCCCCCCCCCCTCCCCCCCCCCCCCCCCACACACACACACTCTCACACACACTCTCACACACCTACCCACCCACACACCCACACCCACATACACACACACACCTACTCCCCCCCCCCCCCCCCCCCTAACGCCCTCCTTGCAAACCTCGAGGGAGGCCTCTATCATCTTCCTCTTTTGCACCAGCTGTTCGAATTGAGCCTTCAGGGCTGTCGTTCTCTTTGACGCCGACATAAAGTTGGGGTGGCCCAGGGGCACTGGGCCATTCTTGGACAACGCTGGCTGAACTTTCCGCTTTGTCATCGTCCACCTCCTCCTACTCCCTCCCCCCCCCCCCCCCCACACACCTACTCCCCCCCCCCCCCCCCCCCCCCACACACACACACACCGCCCCCCCCCCCCACACCCCCCCCCCCCCACACACACACCTCCCCTCCCCCACCCCACCCCCCATAACGCCCACCTTGCAAACCTCAAGGGAGGCTTCTATCGTCTTCTTCTTCTGCACCAGCTGTTCGAATTGAGCCTTCAGGGCTGTAGTTCTCTTGGATGCGGACATAAAGTTGGGGTGTCCCAGGGGCACTGGGCCATTCTTGGACAACGCTGATTGCACTTCTGCCATGTCATCGTCCACCTGGATCTTTGCATTAGTCATTTGCCTGATGCGGGTCTGGATGTCTGGGGGTGGAGAGGGATATCCCCTACTTGAGGGTGCAGCAATCGACATGCCTGGGAATGCTGCGTAGCCTGATTTAGAGGCGGGCATGGCTGCTGTGATGGTTGGAGCTGCAGCCTTGTCATGAGCAGCCAGGAATCCAGGGGTCAGCATGGGTGGCTGGGCAGAAGCTGCATTGGAGTGGATGCAAGAGACGGAGGTGAACGACAGGAGACTTTAGGTTAGTTGGAGTGATTCGAATACGATGGGGTTTAGCATGGGTGGCTGGGCAGAGGCTGCATTGGAGTGGATGCAACTGAGTGAACAAAGGGAGACCTTATGTTGGTGGGGGTGGTCCAAATACAATAGGGGTCGGCATGGGTGGCTGGGCAGAAGCTGCACTGGAGTGGAGGCAACAGAGCGAACAAAGGGGGACTTTAGGTTGTTTGGAGTGATTTGAATACAATGGGGTTTAGCATAGGTGGCTGGGCAGAAGCTGCATTGGAGTGGAGTGCATTCCCCACAGAAAACCTACATCGCTGAAAAGATTCCCCACAAAGTAGCTCCCCATAGACTTGCTCTATTGCTGAAAAGATTCCCCACATGCAACCTATATTGCTGAAAAGATTCCCCACAGACGACCTAAATTGCTCAAAAGGTTCCCCACAGACAACCTATGTCGCTGAAAAGATTCCCCACAGACAACATAGAATGCTCAAAAGGTTCCCCACAGACAACCTATGTTGCTCAAAAGATTCCCCACAGACAACCTATAATGCTCAAAAGGTTCCCCACAGACAACCTATATTGCTCAAAAGATTCCCCACAGACAACATATATTGTTCAAAAGATTCCCCACAGACGAGCTTTATTGCTGACAAGGTTGCCTTACCATTGGCTCCTGACTTGAAGGCGTAGGCTGGAGGTGATCCCATGGCCCCGTCGGGGCTGTACAGGGAATCCACCACTGAACGAGGGGACTGAGCTGGTGGGGCTGGAGATCCATACTTGCCACCTAAGGTGAGGGTGGGGGTGAGGGTGAGGGTGGGGGTAGGGGTGAGGGTGAGGGTGAGGGTGAGGGTGAGGGTGAGGGGACTGTGCTGGTGGGGCTGAAGATCCATACTTGCCACCTTCAAGCAGTAAGCAGGCAAGAGGGAGGGGGGGGAAAAGAAGGGGAAGAAGCAAAAAAAAAAAATGAGCAGAAGTGGGTGAATACGAGGGAATATTATATTATATATATATAATATATTATATCGGGAATATTACATAATATACTATATATATTGTATCTGAAATGTTATAATGTATAAGGAAAAGGGGAGAAGTGGGAGAAGAAGAGGGTGAGCACCTCCACCCCACTGTTTTTATTTCCGGCTACCAGCACCAGCTTCTATGCAGCTTCCTGAGACTGCCACTGGGCCAAACCCAAAGATTCCTGTAGCACTGGGAAGCTGACGATATCAGCTTCCAGGTGCCTAGGTTGCTTCAGGTTTGGATGAAGAGAGAGCGTAAGGAGCTGCCAGGAATCTGCTGCTCGTAGCTGAAAAGAAAAACGGACTTCGTGGGCCTGGCCTTCGGGCAACGTTGCATGGATTGGACCCATACAGGGTACTTCCAAGCGCGCGCTTTTGCGCGCTGGCGCGCTGTTTTTTTGAGCCCCACTGCGCGTTTCGCGCAGTTTTTTGCAACCCCCTGTGGGCACAGCAAGCAAATTTTGCGCTTTTTGCACTACAAAGCGCAGTTTTTTTGCTTCCAATTGCGCTGGCCAATTTGGTCAATGGAAGTACCCTGGACCCGTATATCGGGACCGGCAAATCATATGGTGTTGACCGAAGGCAAGTATCATATCATCTGATACATACAAATTGCATCATATGTAGGCAAAGGCTAAGTTAGTTGATATTAGTGAATGAATAATGTAAGTGAATGCTAGTTAATATCACACAGACGATCCGTCTCACCATAATTTGTTTGAAAAACTAATATCATTGCGCACTATAATAATAATAGTTTTTCAAAACATGAAATTAGTTGCGGTTCCCTAATCATATGATATTCAATATTAATGGTAACTGAAGCCTAGTCAGACTGCCGACATCACAGGATGATGACATGATATCATATGATTTCATTTTGCCGTTCCCTACCAATATCATGATACAAGGGTGGATGACATTTGGGCGACCTGCCAATGTGGGTGGATGGGATGCCAGGTGGATGGGATGGGCCATGTGGATGGGATGCAAGGGTGGGTGACATGTGGGCTACCTACAAACCAGGTCTGTAAATAACAATCAAAAACTAAATGTGCATGATTATATGAATCAGGAGGAGCGGGTGAATATTCCTGGGAGAAGGTATCAACAAAGGATTTGTGAATTTTGATTTGTGGGCCTGGCATGAGGGCACAGTTCAAATAAAAATTAAAGTTCAAGTTGAAATAAAAATGGGGGCACAGTTAAGATGTTCTGACCCGAAGACATCGAGCAGCCAAATTCCTAGCTTGAGCTATGTAACCAAGTTGAAGTTCAAGTTAAAATGTTCTGACCCATATCATGGCGGGCATAGATTAACACATGGCAGGCATAGTAGGCCACATTGCCAGAATTGAACACAGTAGCACTTCATTTTTTTTTCAAATCTGAAAGTGGGTTTTTTTTAGCTTTATGGTTTTAGGACTCCTCCAGGGACAGCGTTATAGTGCTTCATATAGCTTCATATAGTTATTTACAGCTTTATAGGTGCATTTAGGGCAAAAACAAAACAAACAACTTTTTCTTTTTCTTTTTTATAGCTATATTTTTGCCAAAACGGTGTCAAAACTAGCGATCGCTATACGAAAGCGGTAAACAAAAACTGTCTATACATCGAGAAACTTAAATTTTAAGCTGTATCAGCTGCCTAGTATGCTCCCTGGTTTCCGTGGATATTAAAAGGGGGGGACTTGGAATTGGATGAGGGTGAGCAGCCCAGAACTGGCTGAAAAACCATGTGGCGGACCTGGGCGGACCCACCAATTTATAAAGTGCTGCCTCTACCGGGAGGATTAGACCTCATCCCGGGTATGTGTGCTTTGCTGGACAGTCCTCCCCGCAGCCGAGTCCCTGGGCTTACCTGTCAGCGCTGGAGAATGTGGCATTGTCCTTGTGGCAGTAGATTGAAAGGGAGGCAGCGAGTGTTGGCCCTGCATGCAACCCAGAACACGGAAAACTGAGACAGGAACTTGAGACAGGAAAACTGATTGCCCATGTAGGGGGAGGTGCTTTCACACACACACAACCAATCACAGGGGCATAGATGTACAGGAACACTTACTACAGCTAGGCTGCCAGGCAAACCCGTGGGGTCCTATCTGACCGATCGACGGATGCTCGTTTAATCGCGATGGCTTCAACAACATCTACCAAGCCATTCCTCATACACCGCCACCGTCTCATCCTATCCGCCTAGGCATCCGAGCCTGACGCTCAGTGCTGTACGAGTCCCGCACGGGAGTGTTCTTGATATACGCACTTTTCGCACTCGACGAGAGTAAAGGAAGAATGAAGACGCGAATAGGTGCGGCTGCTAAGGTGCCGACCTCGTGCGGAGGAGCCGTCCAAGGGTAACACGGCATCCTGGGATAGTACCATCACATGGCTCTCGCGGGACGCATGCGGGCCATCCCCGGAGGTCGAGGACAGGGCGGACGCGGCGCTTTGGTCGTAGTATAGCATAGGATCAGAGAGAGACGAAGAAATGAAAAGCCGGGGGGAATGGCATACTAGCGTTCTACCTCCAGCCTGTCGCGCGAAACTACAGCCATCGGACACGACGAGCGCTAGCCTCACTGTCCCGTCCCAAGGTGAGCTATGGGCATGGCACTCACCAATTGAGGTTGAATTCGATAGCGCGGACAATGAAGATGTGCATTTCAATGTTCACGCGATGGGTATTAAGGGGGTAGAAGCACTACAATACAAATGTACCGGCAAAAATCTCGATATATTTTCCAGGATTGCTCTCATCGAGGCTTCGACTGCTCCTAGATGACCACCAACATTGCGATGCGCATATGTAGATTTAAACTCTTACAATGATGGACGTCCATGTCATCTGCTACTGCGGCCATGACGAACTTCATCATACCTACAGACTGGGCGAACAAAAAACATCCTTGTGACCGGTCAGTGCTTCAGGCCAGCCTGTCGCGAGATGTGGCATCTAATCTAATTTCCTACACTCACAGACGACGGCACAATATCCGAAAATCAATTGTGCCTTTGTTGGGGGCACGACGTCACTGTCGATGGATCCAGGCCATTATCGTTGGTAATAAGCTGGTATGTCGGTGGGTCCTTGGAATCACTAACCGCCGTAGACACGATCCAAAGACGCATTGCCAAGCTCCCAAGCATAAGATCGTAGCAATAGCTTGCTCCAATTTCACCTGCTACACACATGCCGATATGCGACATGGCAATTCCTCCATGTTACACCACTCCTGTGTGTTACACTCCACTTACGATCTGATCTGCGTCGAATGATAACTCGCCCCCCCAGAAGTGTTGGGCACTCGGGCCTGGTGCTCCTAAGTGATGGGCCACGTGGAGGCTTACGTATAGGATATACCGCAGGTGTTTCGGTTTCGGAGCCAAGCTAACAATTTAATTCTGTTAGAAAAGCAGCAGAACAGGGTTTTACAGCCATTCCCTTTTGTACAACTCTACAAAATTCAAGCTAGATCATCAGACATAATTATGATTTTCTTTTGTGCACCACCCCACTACCATACCCACTGCTGAATGAAGTAGGTAGGAGCAGGATTTTAGCAACCAAGCTGCCAAGTGCTAAAGATTAACATGGATTCAACTTTTCCACAGAAAGTTTTCACTTTTCTCACACTCTTTTGGGCGGACGTGCTCTGATTCATGTCGACAACCAGCCTTGAAGCTTCTGCTGTTCTCAGCACAGGGAACCTATTGCCACCAGAAGGTGTACGGCCTGAGATGAGGCTCCAGACAGCAGGTCATAGGTCTGCCTCAGGGTACTTGAGGAGGACTCTCAGCTCTGCTGCCTGCGACGCAACCAATGGTTTAGCCTGCATCCTGCGATGCAACGGACCCTTCCTTCTGCTCAACAGAGCCTCCCATGTTGCGTCCTAAAAAGCAACGGACCCTTCAGGCGAAGGATTCAGCGTCCTGTATTTTTCTGCTTGTATTTTCCTACTTGTATTTATTTAAGATGTGGAAAAACTTCTCCTCATCCTTCTCGGCATCATATTTAATAATATGCCTGGCTCTCTCCTCGTTACTGTCTCAACGCAGTGAGCAGTGATTAATTAATTAATGATTCCAGGTATCGAACAAGGAGTAATCACTACGCAACCGATCGTCAATGACATGGTGGACAAACAATTGATTACCAGCGAAGCCATGTTTCTGACGGAATATCTCGCCGAACTGTCGGCCCGATTCAAACTCGCGATTCGATTGTTTGGCTGGCGAGACTGCCACTGCGCTGTCAACACGTTCCACCATCTAGGGCCGAGCTCTCGGGGTAGTGTTTAGGAACTTTGGGTCGCGTGGGCGCACGGCAACTTGTCGAGTTACAAGCTGTACCAATTTAAGTACAAGGGATTTCGCCTGATTCGGCCGTCAGCGCATGGTATCGTCAGCGGCAAAAAAACTATTTGTGGCCCTTGTTGTGGCCCTAGCAATAACTTATCAAACCCGATATATATTAGTAGGATATGGCCCTCAATTTCCCGGGCAATCAAAATTTTGAGCCGCATGCGAAACTCATCAGAACGCTAAATAGTAGGGGAATTGCTCCTGCCAGGCTGGAGGCCAGCTTGTAGATTTGAAAGGGGTGGACGCTCGCGCTCGGAAGCGCAGGAGCTCGCGGACCGTGGTGGACATCTCTCATTGTGACGCCTTGGCACATGTCCACCGCACTAAATGAACTCGCCGAACAACAGCTAGGCTATGTTTTAAGCGCATGGCCTTCCCAACATCCGCGAGCAATAATTCATCCAGACAGACCATGTCGAGCATCAGCATCGCGGTGTAGGAAAATATTTTCCCGGGACCCGTTTTCACCCTCTTTTCGTGATTTCGCATGCGGCGAGTGGAGAAGAGTGACATACCTGGATAAGTGAGTGGATAAGAGTGACACGCTGGCGAAGTTGAAACGGACATCCGGACATTTGCGGTACTCACAAGTTGGGCGTGTGGGCGCGTGTGGGCGGATGCGGATGGGCGATGGGCGATGGGCGCTGGGCAATGGGCGTGGGCGTGGGTCGGTTGGTTAGCGGTTTGCCGATTTGCCGGGGGGCTTGGCTGAAGATGAGAGAAGGCAAGGTCTGATGAAAGCCCTAACCACCACACCCTGGCTTGTAACGGCATCTGACAGCGGTCAACACGGCGTATGGCCTCGCCAATGACCTCGCTAGCTCGCTCACCTTCTCGTATCGTCTCTCGCTGCTCTCCCGACTTATGAACTCATGATCGCTTCTTCCGCTTACGTTTTTCGGACCACTCCGGATTGTAGTTGAACCTTGACGTACTACTTCTGCTACTAACTTCATTGGCACAGCTCGCAGTAGCTTTTTGACTGGTATTCCAGTGCTAGATCGCCCTCCGCAAGCATAGAAGCCTCTACCGAGGTATGTGGCCCACGGGTATGGCATGAGTGCTTGCGCCCCCCCGCCCCCCATTTAGGCCAATCCAAAGGGCGAGGGATGGCTGCCTCTCATGGGCACCAGCTCTAACGTTCCACTAGCTAAGCCCAGCCTTATGCATCGACGCATCTGCCCAACTCAATGCGAGCGATGCTTTTTGCCCCGTCTAACTGTTGTTAGTCACGTCCACCAACCCTGCAGTGATAATCAGTTCACATGCTGGAAGCTTGGTCCAGCCACACTGACCTATAACTCACAGCTCATCAGTGAGGCAGAGGTGTCATTCTCAGAAGTCACAAATAACATTCAGTTAGAGAGCGCAAACTCAGAACTCATAGATTCGGTTGATAGGTTATTGCAGCTGGTGAAAGCTCAGTAGCTTAAATAATACATGTATGTGCACGACATGTGCATGGCTAAAAAAATCCAACTACAGTAAAGCTAAAGAAAGAAGGTAGATTGTATCCTCTAGAAGGTGACAGTTTACAGTGTCTAACATAGACTCCACAGTGATGGAGTGGTGAAATTTTGGTGACAGTCTGCTGAAATGTCCTGCTCACAGTGCCAGTAGTGGGGAAATCTGCTGCTCACAGTGACAGTGGTGGGGGAATTCTACCACGAGAAATCCAAGTAACAGACGAACAACACAAACATACAAAGTGTCTCGGTGCTACCTTATTTCTATCAAGCAAAGCAAAAGCCTCGCTGGAAGCTAAGAAAAAGCTGACAGAGATCAAAGCTGCCTTAGCAAGGCATACATCTGCGGCAATCTCTGGATTTTTTTGCTATTCCTTTACATCAACCACTTTTCATCAGTGTTGTTGTATTGAAAGCATCAGTGTTCATCAGGAACTTCCGGGCAAAAGGATGTTTGGTGTTTGTATGTGATATTGGTGCTGAGGTAGGGGTTCCTTCCACTGAGCAAGGGCCACAGGGGCAAGGGCCACAGGGGCAAGGGCCACTGCGCCACCTGTGTGTGTGTGTGTGTGTGTGTGGTGGTGGTGGTGGTGGTGGTGGGGGCATTGGTGGTGGTGGCCCATCACTTCCCCCCTCCTCCTCCCCCCCCCCCCCCCCCCCCCCCCCCTCACTCCCCCCTCACTCCACACCCATGCCCTCACCCCCCCTCACTCAGATGGCGTCTCTCCCGAGTGCAAAGACCCTGCTGCGAGCGCATGGCAAAGCTATGTAACATTATCCCCCCCCACCCACCCACCACACACACACACACACTCACTCCATTCATTCCCCCCACTCCCCCCCACTCACTCAGATGGCCTCTCTCCCAAGTGCTAAGACCCTGCTGAAAGCACATGGCAAAGCTACTGCTGAGCTTGACGAGCTGAATGCTAGTATTCAGAGACATGTCGTGCCACCTGCCGGCCACCCCAGCCACAGGAGTGCTACCTTATCACTATCAAGCAAAGGAAAAGCCTTCCTAGTAGCTAAGATGAAGCTGTCAGAGATTGAAGCTGCCCTGGCGAGGCATACATCTGCGGCAATCTCTGGAATAGATGACTCCTACTCAGCAGCAAGCTCGATGGTTGGTTCATTATTTGTAGGGATGTCAATATCGTACTAGTCCCCAAGACTATCGGGCGATGTATCATAGAGTACCGTACGTTATATTGATATATTGTACAATATTGTACAATGCATCATGTGATATTGTCGATGTATTCAGATGTATTGTATAATTTATCAATTAAATATCGTACATGACAGCGAGGGGGGGGGGCAGAAATAAAATCCTCAGACCCCATGCCCTTTTTTCCTACAGAGGGCTGAGTTTGCCCCCCCCCCCCCCCCCCCCCCCCCCGCCGGCTCCAGAACCCACTTGGAGGCCATTATCTCCCACACAATAATAATTAGGGGGTCAAAGCAGGGTGCATTTTGTATAGCTTGAAAAGGCCTATCTACTGGTGCTGCTCCCATAACCATGCGCCATATGTGGAGCAAGAAAAAGCAAATCAGACAAAACAATCAGTTTGTGGGGACACGGAAGTGCCATCATCACCATCGATGTTACATGAGAGGTAGGGCCTGGGGTTTAGGGCCCCCAGGCCCCTAATATGCCCTGGCCTATCAAAGTAACATGCTTGGCCTATCTCAATCTCATTCTCAGCCAATACGAATCACATGCTCAGACTAATACAACCAATCGCTTAGGCGACCAACCTTTTTATTTATCCTAGAGGTTTAGCACCAGTGGGCCATGCCATGCATGATGGGGTCATCCTCATCCTCATCCTCGTCCACATCCTCATCACCCTCCTCCTTCTCCTCCCTCTACCTCTTCCTCTCCCTCTCTTTCTCCCTCTTCCTCTTTCTTAACCACCCTACCCCAGAACAATGCCGCAGCCGGCAATAGATCTCGCGCCTCTTGCACCTTTTGATCATGCCTGTTACAGCAGACGTGTGCTCCTTGCCAATGACTCAGACACACTCAGGGCAAATGTTTCAGTGTTGTCCGTGCTGAGTTGCTGGGTTGGGTGGACAGACTGCATGTGATGAAGAAAGTGGTAGCTCCACACGTACGTACTTGAGGGTCTTGCTAGGATCAGAAAGGCAGACAGGGCATGCAACAGGCCTATTGGTGCGAGGGTTGGCTGTAGATCCCTTCTCAACAGAAGCGTAGGACATGTTGTAAACTTGAGGGCATGAAGACGTCACCACTATTATGTGTGAGGAGGATTCCTTCCTCAAGTTCGCATTGCACACACCAGAGCTTTTGTCTTGCTCCCTCGCGCCTTTCTTTTCGCGGTAACTTCTCTGCATACCTTTGAGTTTTTGTGCCTCGCGACAGCTCGCGACATTCGCAGGGTGCCTAACAATTCCCGCCCGCACTTGTCACATTCGATGCTATAAGCGAAAGGGTCCATCGAACAACATGGAATGGTCCCAGATAGAAAGAAGAGATGGGAAGAAAGAAGCACCAGTAGGTTTGTTGAGGAATCTTTATTTCCTCGTTTTTGAGGGAGTATAGATACTTTTGTATTATATACTTTGTACTGCTGGGTTGGGTTGGGGGGGGGGGTTGGGGGGGGGGAGCCCTAATAGCACCAATGGAGACTGGTCTTTATTAGAGGAACACCCAGTTCCACTCCCATGTCATTCTGTGGGCTGTGAGAAAATATCTTGAAAAGTACCTATTTTTTCTTAAATTCCAAATTTCCCCCCCATAACTTTCTACCAACTGGGCAAAAAAAAAAAAAAAAGATTCTTCATCCTCTCAACAAGCTCCACACATTTGGGGCATGGGGTCAGACTTTTTATTTTTTGCCCCCCCCCCTCGCATGACAGCCATGATTATTTGGCTAGTCGTATATTTCAGTGGTATGTTGTACATCATTTTTCACACTAATTTCAGAATAAGTTCGTTTGCGTACATCTTGAACTTGAACATGGCTCCAGCCAGCAATTTGATCTTGGTAACATGGCTCCAGCCGGCAACTTGTACTTAGCTGCATGGCTCCAGCCAGCATCTTGAACTTGAACTTAGTACCTGGCTCACGCCAGCAATTTGAACTTGGTTACATGCCTCCAGCCAGTAATTTGGCTGCACGCCATTCATCATCGTCATCAATTTTGGCAGAGCCCCCTCTTCTGGGGGCCGGGAGCCCCCAGAGTCACCCCGTTGTCCTACTGTCTTTTTGTTTAAGTGTTTGCCAGGCCTACCAGGTCTGTGAACACTTAAGGTCATACATCCAACCTGGCCAATCCAATCCTGACCCTCATCATCATCATTATCAGCATCAGCATCAGCAGGAACACTAGGACCAGAAATGCGACTCATTTCACCTGTTGCCTCGACTCTTTCATTTTTGGCAGAGCCCCCCCTTCTGGGGGGTCGGGAGTCCCCAGGGCCACACCGTTGTCCGTTTTGTATGACCGACCGACGACTATACGACCAACAAGAAGCCTGACACGTCAGCCTATTGTCTCGTAACTAACTGGCTTCGGTCCGCTCCATTCCGCTGTCACCTGTCGTTCTGTTGCCAACACTTTCCGCCAATTTTCCGCATCGCTTGCGCCGCTACATAAGACTTGTCCATACCAACACAGTTGACAAGCATCCACGTGAACTTTGAACCCCACCCCACCCCACCCCCCCCACCCCACCCCACCCCACCCCCCCACCCCCACCCCCACCCCCCCACCCAGCAACCCACACATGCACAACCTTTAGGGTCCCCTAGACCTGCTGACGAGTCACATCCACCCACCAACCCACCCACTCACCTACCCACCATTGCACTGCATCCACTTGAACTTTGACCGGGTCCCTGCTGTGCAGATTTCTGCAACACCATCATCAGCCTTCCCTTGTGGTCTTCTGGGCCTGGGGCTTTATGGTCACACTAGCTTTGCTGGCCACACTGGAGCAGGGCCCAGCACTTTCGAATCTGTTGATATGATGAGCTCAGCAAGCGTGAAAGAGACATTGCCCCCTTCACCTGTTGGCTCTGTTAGTAGCATAAGCTCAGCAAGCATGCAACAGACAGTGCCAGCTTCACCTGTTGGCTCTGTTGGTAGAATGAGCTCAGCAAGCATGAGGCATGCAGTGCCCCCTTCGCCTGTTGGCTCTGTTGGTAGGATAAGCTCAGCAAGTATGCAACAGACAGTGCCCCCATCACCTGTTGGCTCTGTTGGTAGGATGAGCTCAGCAAGCATGGGGCATGCAGTGCCAGCTTCACCAGTTGCCCCCAAAGTCAGCTCTGCCAGCGTGGTGAGCAGGCACAGCCTGAACAGTGTCACAAGGATCCCAAGCCATAAGGAGGTCAACACCTGTGCATCTGTTGCAGGCGACATCTCCCATGCAAATGGATCAGTCCCTGCCTCCCCCCTGGCATCCCTGCCTGGGCTTCCCCCTGGTATGGGCTACCACCAGACAGCCCCCCCCTCTGGCATGCCTACCTGGGCCCATGCCCGTGCGCATGGATCAGTCCCAAGTCGTAAGGAGGTCAACTCCAGCATCCTTGATGTGTTCAGCAAACAGGCCTGTGGTAGGGCGTCCCTCACAGCCGACACATCACAATCCCTCCTGTCACATGTCATCGCCCCCACTGCCCTTGCCTCAGTCGCAGGTAGCATCTCTAATGCCAATGGCTCAGTCCTTACCTCCCTGGCATCAGCCACCTCCATGTCTAACGAGTTTGCCGTCCCGCCCTCCCCTGGGTACTCCCCGGCTCTGCTCTCTGGCTCCATGGCCAACTTATCCAGCTCTGCACGCTCCTCTGCAAGCGCTGCCGCTATCCATGCAAGGGATGTAGCTAACTCTGCACCTCCTGCGCAGCGAACCCTATCCCAGAAGCTGCTGCGCTCCCTATTCAAGACCTTCTCTAGCTCATCCAAAAGGCTCAGCTCCAGGCATAGCCCAACCCCCTCTGTGACCTCCGTCAACTCTGCAGTCTCCCATTCCACAAAGGCCTTATCCATATTCTCCCTCAAGTCGGGCCGCCCGTCCGCCTATCCTCCTACGCCGTCCATCATCTCGAGCGAAGCCTACAGTGTCGTGTCCTCCGCCCAGGCCTTCAAGCCCCTGTTGCGTACGGCGGAGAACGAGCTGTCTGCTGCCCAAGAAGCTGTGAGAAGACACTCCCTACCGCCCGCCGGCCACCCTGGCCATATGATGGCTGTTCGGGAACGCAAGGCCCGGGTGGTTGCAGAGCAACGAGCAGGCCAGAAGCTAGAGGCTGTTCAAGCTGAGGTGTGATGCTTGCATGCCACCTGGATAGGGTTGTTCAATACAATATCATGTATATATATGTATTTACATATACATATCTGTGCATATGTGTATATATATTGTTTGGTAAGGGTGGGTAAACCCAATTCCCTTTCAGCTGGTTCAGACATTCAGTAAACCACATTCTTAATCACACATGCACATACATACATTCATACATCCACACACACGAACACACACGCTGAAGTTGATTTGGTGCGTCTGCAGGTTGCTGCTGCCAAGGCAGAGGAAGAGGCTAGTCTCCTCCACCCTCTGTGGCACCATCTGCTGCGCCATCTGTTGATTCGACTCAAACACACACAGACACGCGCATACATTCACTCCCACAACACAAACTCATGCATTCACACCCACAAACACACACCCACACACATTCACACCCACAAACACACACACGCATACATTCACACCCACAAACAAACACACCAACGTTGATTTGGTGCATCCGCAGGTTGCTGCTGCCAAGGCAGAGGAAGAGGCTAGTCTCCTTCAGTCTCCTCCACCGTCTATGGCACCATCTGCTGCACCGTCCGTCGCATTCACATTTTGCGCTGGTAGCATAGATTTTTCTTTTGCTGGTGACGCAGTGACAGACATGGTTGATGGTGAGTCCCTGGTTGGAGGTTGATGGTGGTAGGTTGATGGTGGTAGGTTGAATGTTCGTTTGGTCGAGGGTCGGTATCTCCCACCAACCCTAAGTGCGCCTACTGTTGTGTAGGAGTAGCAACGCCATTCAAACTGAATCTTCGGAGTCGCTGGTTTGTGTAGGGATACCTACCCCTTGGGGTAAAATTCCTTTCACAATCAGTCACAACCAAACACAAACATGGTGCGTTCTTTGTGGTAGGTTGTTAGGTTGTCCCTGGTGGTAGGTTTTGCATCTTTGGTGGTAGGTTGTCTGTGGTGGACAAGGTTGATTTCTGCAGTTGGTTGACTCATAGCACTTTTTCATGCTGTAAGCAGCTGTAATTAAAAACAAAAACATCTTAAATTAGAACCAAGGAACGATTAGACAGCCAGCCAGCCAGAAACCAACTTTAATAGATCAAATCCAGTTAGTCGTATAGTTAGGGACTTGCCCTTGCACCGCATAACATTTGCTATACTAGGTGTGTCATTAAGCTGATCACTTCTATCTATACCCTTTTGGCTAGTAGCCAAGTTGCTGCTGGAGGGGGATGGGTTGAGATAGGGGAGATAGGGGTGGGGTGGGGGGGGGAATAAGGGGTGGAGGGGGGTTAGAGATAGGCGGCTCTAGGTGGTTCTAGGTGGCTATAGGTGGGTGCGGCTGGGAGATAGGAGGAGGTGGAGGGGAGGACATAATACAGTGGGTTTCCAAGTCTTGGGCTATCCAAGCTGATCCGTCTTGGTTTTCTAAGTTATGTGCTTCATGTGAGGAGGGGGTGCCCTATATGGGTGGGGGCTGTACTATTTCTACTTGGTTGGGTGTAATGGCTCTGAAGCTTGTTCTAAGTGATGTGTGTGTTACTGTGGGAGTCCGGCCTCAAGCAAGGGGTGCGGGCGGCCAGCTCGCGCACCTGCTCGGGGGGGCGCTAGTGTCTAAAGTCATAAGCTCTAGCCTGGTTCAAACAAAGCTGTAGCCAAGAGGACAAGAGTAAACAAGTTCTATGCAGCGTCGGAAATGGCGGAGAGATGTTCGCGACGGAGCGACAACTTGGATGGTCGGTCGGTCGGTCGGACGGACAAATGGGTAACCCTGGTGGCTCCTGCCCCCCAGAAGGGGGGGCTCCGCCAAAAAACGAGTTTGGAATGATTGGGCCAGGGTGTGGTGAGCTGACCCCCAGGTGTTACACCAAAAGCAAGTACTTGAGGAAGAAAGTCAGATGAGAGGGTCCCCATACATTTTTATTTTATTCTCAGACGTTGTATATGGTTAGGTATGGTTCAAACAAAGCTGTAGCCGAGAGGGCAAGAGTAAATAAAATAAAGGAATGATTGGGCCAGGATGTGGTGAGCTGACCCCCAGGTGTTGCACCCAAAGCAAATACTTGAGGGAAAAAGTCAGGTGAGGGGGTCCCCATACATTTTGATTTTATTCTCAGACGTTGTATATGGTTAGGTATGGTCTGAACAAAGCCGAATCCAAGAGGAAAAGAGTGAAAAACGAGTTTGGAATTATTGGGGCAGGGTGTGGTGAGTTGACCATAGGTGTAACACCCAAAGCAAGTACTTGATAAAGAAACTCGGATGAGAGAGTCCCCGAATATTTTTGGTTTTTTCTCAGACTTTGTATATGCTTAGATATGGCTTAAACAAAGCTGTAGCCAAGAGGACAAGAGTAAAAAACGAGATTGGAATGATTGGGCCAGGGTTGGGTGAACTTAAATGATATCGAGGCTCTACAGTGATGTTGGGTAGAACCCCCAGTGGGGAAACCTTGATATTTTGTGAGCCATCGAGGCTTTACAGGACCTTGGGGGGAGGGAGGGATGGTGATTATGGGGAGAGAGGGACCTACGTTGGTCCATGAGGGTGGGGGGGTGGGTGGGGGGGGGGACTGTAGTAGGTAGGGACAGTACTAGCAGATACTTGGGTGGTACTGAGATTCTACTGAGGGGCTACTAGGCTCTACTAGGTGGCTGCTAGGTTAATGGGCAAGGAGCTCAGGTCCACTAGGGTGACTCCAGATGTAGCCACATGCCAGGCACTGCAGGGGGAACAAGATCAGCAATCCACGTTGGCGAAGGAAGGCTTCCACTAGCTAAAGGCTGACCTAACATGGCCAGGGGTCTAATGGCCAGGCAGGGCCAGACATCCACTAGTGAAAACGTGAAGCGAGGTGCAAGCTCCACGGCCCTCCCCCCTTCAGTGTGAGGGCAGAGATTCCGGAGAACCTGGGAGGGATGAGCATGGTGGAGATTGCCGAAAAGGGAAATGGGATGGGGAGGGGTGGAATTTCTTCCAACCGAATTTGCTGAACTACTAAGTACTTCTGACGCAGCGGTACTTCTGATGCAGCAGTACTGCAATTAGGGGATCCAAGCAGGCTCCACGGAGATTCCGCAGAGCCTGGGGGGGATGAGCATGGTGGAGATTGCCAAAAAAGTCTCTCTCTCTCTCTCTCTCTCTCTCTCTCCTAACACTCATGGGTGCTGTAGAGCTCTCTCTACAACAACAACAGCCTTATCAGGCTTTTCAGCCTTGTGGATTCCTGTGGGTGTGTGGTGGTGTGTGTGGAGGGGGGGGGGGGGCTGCGTGTGTACATTTTTGCACCTCACACAGTCTCACTATGTATACCTCTCACCTTGTTGCACCTCACACTGTCTCACAGTCCAAACCCCTTCACCTGTACACACACCTTTTATATATATTATATATTATATTATAACATATTAAATATATTAGGACTCCTTATATATTATCCAGTGCATACCTTCACCTTTACGCCTGCCCAACTTCTTTACCCCGCACATCTTCTTTACCCCGCCCAACTTCTTTACCCCGCACATCTTCTTTACCCCGCCCAACTTCTTTACCCCACCCAACTTCTTTGCCCCACCCAACTTCTTTACCCCGCCCGACTGCTTTACACCGCCCAACTGCTTTACCCCTCAAATCTTCTTAACCGCACACATCTTCTTTACCCCGCCCATCTTCTTTACCCCACCCAGATGAGGAGCAAGCGGAGTTGGCCCGTGTTTGTGTTTGTGTGCGGGGGGGGGGGGGGGGGGGGGAAGGGCAGGTGTGTACATTTTCCCACCTCGCACAGTCTCACGGTGCGTACCCTTTCACCCGTGCACACACCTTATCCAGTGCACACCGACCTTCACCTTTAACCCCACCCAGATGAGGAGCAAGCGGAGTTGGCCCACGTCGCTGAGGAGCTGGCCCTTGCTGAGCTGGCTGCTCAGGAGCACGTGAGGGGGCTTCTAGCTAAGGCAGCAAGGGACCGGGTTGCAGCCGAGCTAGCTGCGCAAGCCCAGATAGAGACTGCATCTAGGCAGGCTGACGCTGTCCTGGCTGCTGCTTACAAGTTGGCTGATGCCAAGACGCAGGTACTAAAAGGGTAACCAATTTGTTGGGTTGGGTCGGGGTTGGGCTGGGTGGGATGGGATTGGGGTGGTGGTTGGGTAGTTGGGTTGGGTTGGATTGGGTGCCAAGACACAGGTACTCAATGGTTAACCAATTTGTTGTTGAGAAAGTATTCAACCTAGATCTTAGAACATATACCCCCTGCCCGGAAAGAAACTTTTATTCCCTCCCCCCCTCCCTCCTGCCCAGAAATATGCTTTTATCCCCCCCCCCCCCACCCCCCCCCCCCCCCCCCCCCCCCCCCCTCCTCCTCCCCCACTGCCTTGAAAGAAGCTTTCATTCCCCCCTCTCCCTCCTCCCGCCCCCCATCCCAGAAATAAGCTTTTATTCCCTCCCCCCATCTCCCCCCCTCCATCTTGCCCGGAAATAAGCTTTTTATCCCCCCCCCCCCCCCCCCCCCCCTCCCCCCCCTCCCCTCTCCTCCCCCCCCCCGCAGGAGATCACTCGCAGGGCGGCAGGGAGAGCTGTTGAAGATAAATCGGCACATCAGCAGCAGGTTGCGGCTGAGCAACTGGCGAGGGTAGAGGCTGAATGGCAGGCAGCTGCTGAAGAGGTAGCAAGGGAGGAGGCGGTGGCGAAGGAGAAGGAGAGGGGGGCTGCTGAGAAGCAAGCAAGGGAAGAGGCTGAAGAGAAGGCAGCTGCTGAGAAGGTAGCAAGGGAGGAAGCCAAGGAGAAGGTGGCAGCTGCTGAGAAGGTACAAGTGAGGATCAAAGGAGAAGGTGTCCAGTGGGAGGCTGCGGCTGCTCAAGACGCGCTTACATGGTTAGGTTGATGACGAGGTGACCCAGGAGGTTGGTACGGCCAGAGGGGCTGAGAAGTCTGTCAGAGTCATGTGCAAGAGGTAACGTCAGTGCAGAAGCTAGGTCCAGGTCAGGTTGTCAGGAGTAAGCAAGCATGCAGAAGCATAGGTCACGAGGTCTGGTTGCAGGAGGAAGCAGGGCAGTGCAGAAGCTAGGTCAGAGGTCATGGTGCAGGAGGTAAGCAGCAGTGCAGAAGCTAGGTCAGAGGTCATGGTGCAGGAGGTAAGCAGCAGTGCAGAAGCTAGGTCAGAGGTCATGGTGCAGGAGGTAAGCAGCAGTGCAGAAGCTAGGTCAGAGGTCATGGTGCAGGAGGTAAGCAGCAGTGCAGAAGCTAGGTCAGAGGTCATGGTGCAGGAGGTAAGCAGCAGTGCAGAAGCTAGGTCAGAGGTCATGGTGCAGGAGGTAAGCAGCAGTGCAGAAGCTAGGTCAGAGGTCATGGTGCAGGAGGTAAGCAGCAGTGCAGAAGCTAGGTCAGAGGTCATGGTGCAGGAGGTAAGCAGCAGTGCAAGAAGCTAAGGTATAGGTCATGGTGCAGGAGGTAGCAGCATTGCAGAAGCTAGTGTCAGAGGTCATGTTGCAGAGTAAGCAACAGTGCAGAGCGAGGTCGGAGGTCATGTACAGGAGGAAGCAGCATGCAGAAGCTAGGTTCAAGGTCCGGGTGCAGGAGGTAACAGTGCATGCATAAGCTAGGTCGAGGTCATAGGTGCAGGAGGTAAGCACACAGTGCAAGAAGCTATGTCAGAGGTCATGGTGCAGAAGGTAGCGCATCATTGCAGAAGCTAGGTCAGAGGTCATGGTGCAGGAGGTAAGCAGCAGTGCAGAAGCTAGGTCAGAGGTCATGGCTCAAATGGTGAACAGCAGTGAGGAGACTGCATCCTTGAGTGAGTGTCAGCTAGGTGGACTGCGCAGTTTGCAAGACACTTCTCTTCAACCTGCGGTGCCCGAATCAGCTAGCGGTAGCAAATCTGCCAAGGTGCCAACTTGTGGTAGCAGCAGTGACAAGGAGCCAGCTAGCAGTAGCAGCAAGGCCAAGGTGCCAGCTAGCGGTAGCAGCAGTGACAAGGAGCCAGCTAGCGGTAGCAGCAGTGCCAAAGCACCAGCTAGCGGTGTCAGTAGTTTCATGGTGCCAGCTAGCAGTAGCAGCAGTGCCATGGCGCATGTGTCGCCTAGGGAGAGGTCGGCTGCGGAGAAGGCTACACTTGCTCTGGCTGAAAGGGAGGCTGTGTATGCAAGCTTGCAAAAGGCCGAGAGGGAGGCCCATGCGGCTGCGGCGACTGCTAAAGCTGCCTTGGAGGAGGCAGATAGACAAAGGGCGGCTCTGGAGAAGGCAGTGCGTGAGGTGCGATTGGGGCAGTGGGTGTGGGGTGTTTGTTTGTGGGGATTGGGGCAGTGGGTGTGAGGCGGGGTGTTTGTTTGTGAGGTGTGGGGTGCGATTGGGGCAGTGAGTGTAGGGTGTGGGGTGCGATTGGGGCAGTGGGTGTGGGGTGGTGCGTGAAGTAAGATTGGAAGATTGTGTGGATGTGGTAGGCGTAATGAGGTAGACTGTTTGTGGGGTGTGGGGTGGCGCGTGAGGTAAGATTGGGGCAGTAGGTGTGTGTGTGGTCAGTGGCACGAGCGCTGTCTGTTGTTTAGCAGTGTGCACTTCAGGCTCTCTCGTACGTGTGGAACAGCTTGGAAAGGCTCTCCAACCCAACCCAACCTAACTAAACCAACCTAACCCGACCTAACCCAACCTAACCCAACCCAGCCCAACCAAACCTAACCTAACCCAACCCAGCCCAACCCAACCTAGCCCAAACAAACCAAACAAAACAAAACAAAAACCAGCCCAACCCAACCCAACCCAACCCAACCCAACCCAACCCAACCTAACCCAACCCAGCCCAACCCAACTCAATCCAACCCAACCCAACCCAACCCAACCCCAGGAGGAGCAATGCCTTGCTAGAGAGAAAGTCGCTGCTGAGAAGCTTGCCAGAGAAGAGGCCGCAGCTGCAGAGAAGCAGGCACGAGAAGAGATTGCCAGGCTGACCAAGGCAGCTGCAAAGCAGGCGGCTGAAGAAAAGGCCGCCGTGGCCAGAGCCACCAAGGAGCTGAAGGAGGCTAAGAAGCGCGCAGCCAAGGAGGCAGCTGAACACCAGAAGGACACCAAGCTTGCAGCAGCTAGGGCGAAGGCAGCAGATGCCCGGGCTGCAAGAGAAGCGGCTGCAGCAGAGTTGAGGTCCCTGAAGGAGGCTGAGAAGGAGGCCAATGAAGCTCTTCGACTGGCTACTCGCGTGGCGGCTAGGACCCTGTCCACCTCCCAGGCGGCCTCCCCCCACAGTGGCAGGCCTTCCGTCGACGCGGTGTCTGGCCTGTGGGCCACAACTGGAGATGAGGCCGCGCCAACTGCGGCAGTGCAGGCAATTCCTCGGACTTATCCCTCCGCCACGCTCTATGCAGCGTATGCCCCTCCCGCCCAAGCAGCTGGGAGTGTGGAGCTTGTAGGTCACCCACCAGCTGTGGTGGCCACTCCCAAGGGCTGCAGCGTAGAGTATACCGTGGATCACACGGTGGCCAGTGCCACGACACCAAGCTCAGACGATGGTGCCACAGCTGCAACCATCCCCCCTTCTGTCATCTCGCCGGCACAGGCGGTGGTAGGCACAGGAGGTCCATCGGCTCCAGTACTTGCTCCCACTGCTACTCTAGCGCGGTCTGTGAGTAACTCTACTGTGCCCGAGGAGGTTGAAACCTCCAAGGTACATGCTGCATACAAGGCTATTGAGTCTCCGCAGCAACACCGCTACAACGCTGCTGCATACGTTGGTGATGAGTCTCTGCTGAAACACCGTTACAACACTGCTGCATATGAGGCTATTGAGAACCCGCAGGAACACCGCTGCAACACTGCTGCATACGTTGGTATTGAGTCTCAGAGTGTGGCTCCCACGCCCACACCTGGTTCACTCAGCAAGGTCAGTTCTTCACAGATGTCAACTCTTGTTACCTCCAGTAACACCTCCGCCTCAGCCTGCACCTTATCCGATCTCAACGAGGAGAGGAGTGCATACTTGAGTGAGTGCGCCCATGGGTCCGTGGCTGTGGGGGGCTTGTTTTTTGAACCTAGCAGCACCCACCTGAGCTCACCAGGGTCCTCCTCACATAGCTCCTCCGAAGGGGGTGCGGGAGCTTCTGTTCCAGCCTCTGAATCAAGTGGTCATTCCACCCATGGCCTTGGTGTCCGAGGAAGTGATCATGCTGCCGTACTGGCCTTGGCAGTACCCAAGTCTTGTGGTAGGGTCGCTGACGCAGGTGCAGCCAGCCCAGGTGCAACCAGCCCAGGCAACATAAGCATATCATCTGTTTCTACCAGCACTGCCTCGGATGGCAGCGGTTTTGCCGTGGGGGTCCTAGTGTCTCCATCCCTGCCTTCTTCTTTGGATAGGGGACTCCCCAATGAGTCCAGATGCGACGTTGGAGCGGAAGCTTCCGCCACGATCTGCACAGCAACGCATGATCTAGAGCGCCTTGTAGTGTCTGCTAAGGAGGAGGATGCGCAGGGGGTGGGTTCCGAGGACGATTCTGAAAAAGTCGGCGGCAGCGTGGATTGGCTGGGTCTCTCATTTGAGGACGAAGACGACACTTCTGTGACTGAAATTGACCGGGCGGCAATAGTCGCCTCCATACTGTACGCTATGGTGAATGCAGTCGAAGCAGTTGCTTTCATCAATCCCCCACCAAGCAATAACCTAATCCTCAGGAAACAGGCTTCCACGACAGTATTCACCCAAGCGCCAGGTCCCCCCCAAGCACCAGGTCTCCCCCAAGCAACAGTTTCCCTCAAGCAACAGGCTGCCGCACCATACAGTCGGACTGCTTCACATCCCGCCAAATCCCCGAGACCAGCAGACCAGGCCTGTCCCATCCCAGAAAAGAGCTGGCCATCTTCTGGACCAGCGCTTGAGGTACAGCATACAAATATCCCTTCCATAGAAATGCTAAAACTTGAACTTGGTAACATGGCTCCAGCCAGCAATTTGGCTGCTCGCCGTCTGCGGCCGGAGGCGCAGGGGTTGGTCTCAAGCGTTCTAGAGCATGCCTCTGCAGCGGTATCCACAGTTGGCTTGGTCTCAAGCATTGAAGAGCATGCCTCTGCTATGGTATCCACAGTTGGCTTGGTCTCAAGCGTTGGAGATCATGCCCGTGCCGTGGTTTCCAATGTGGGAGTCTCAACCAACTCAACCCAAGTCTCAATCTGTGAGCAACCATCCCCCGTCGCGTTGATGTCTAGAGAGGCTATAGCCGGTGTAGCTGAAGATGCTATGGCCGGTGTACCTGAAGATGCCATGGTCAGTGTAGCTGAAGTTGTGGTAGAATCCAATCTTGCTTTTCCTCAAGCAAAAACAATAGCCATTGTGTCAGCCATGCACACAAGCGCGCAGACTGTACCATTCGGTGCAATTTTTGCTCAAGCTATCACCAATATAGCTGAAGTTGGAGCCCCATTAGCTGAAGCTGGAGTAGCTGAGGCTGAAGTTGAGCTGCCAGTCGCAGCAAGCGATTGCTGTGCTGAAGGGGCTGAGCTTGTTAAGTTCGCTGATGTTGTTCGGGTGAGGGTCCAAGCCGTTGGTGGGGCTTCTGTTGCGGTTGAGGCTGAGGCCTCTGATGAGGATGAGGAGGTTGAGGATGAGGAGGTGGTTGACCACAAGGAGACTGCTGTCCAGGTGGGCATGGCCACAGCCCAGACTGTAGTTGATGATGACAACAAGCACCAGGTGGGCATTCGTCTGTATCTCCTATCATTGTGGATTTCACTTTTTGAAGAATCCAACTTCGATCCCTAGATCCCTAGTACTCACTGCCCGTAAAGAAGCTTTTGGTTTTACCCCCCCCCCCCCCCCCCCCACACACACACACACACACTCACACACACACACACACAAACACACACCACCAAACCAAACAGGTGGCCATGGCCACACAACACACACCACCACGCAAATACACACACACACACACCACCACACACACACATCTCACACACCACCACACACACACCACACACACACCACACACACACCACACACACAGGCTGCAGTGGATGATGACTACAAGTATGCCAGCAGTGATGATGACGACAACGACTCCGTCATCTCTCTAGGAGCGGATGAGCCAGCTTGTTTGGCCGAGGAGAGCCTGAATTCCTCACCAGCATTAGGTCGAGCAACCGCCAAGTCTCCAGCCTCGCCACCAGCCTCACCACCAGCAGCTCAAGCACTCAAATCACCAGCAGAAGCTGCTCGAGCACTAGCCCCATCACCAGCAGCTCGACCACACAACTCACCACCAGAAGCTCGACCACTCGCCCCATCATTAACAGCTCGACCACTCAACTCACCAGCAGAAGCTGCTCGAGCACCCGCCACATCTCCCGCCCAGATGGCTGCATTACTTACTCCCGTCCAGATCGCCACATCCCCTACCCAGACTCCTAGAGGACCCCCAGGGCCTGCCCCTCCTCAAGCAGCCATCGCCCCCCCTCTAGTGGGCGTCACCTCTCCCTCCTATTCTGCCCTGTCCTCGGGTGCAGATGATTCTGAATGCCTAAGTGAGGAGGTCTCGTCTACTCAGCAGTCCTCCATGCCTACAGCAGCCAACACCGCCAGCTCAGCAGAATCACCATCCATGCCTGCAGCAGCCAACACCGCCAGCTCAGCAGAATCGCCATCCATGCCTGCAGCAGCCAACACCGCCAGCTCAGCAGCATCACTATCCATGCCTGCAGCAGCCAACACCGCCAGCTCAGCAGAATCACTAACAACCTTTGTGCCATTGGCTATGGAGGGGGACAGCCCAGCATCATCAACAACCAGAGCATCACCGAGTGCAGAGGGGGGATGCTCAGCATCACCAACTTCAAGTGTGTCTCCTGCTGCTAAGGGGGACAGCCCATCCTCATCAACAACCAGAGCATCACCAGGTGCTGAGGGTGGTAGCCCAGGATCACCAACTTCGAGCGTGTCTCCTGCTGCTGAGGGGGGCAGCCCAGCATCATCTACAACAAGAGCATCACCTGGTGTGGAGGGGGGATGCTCAGCATCACCATCAACCGCAAGTGTATCACCTGCTGGGGAGGGGAGCAGCCCCGAGGCTAGTGATGGGGAGTCTCAGGCTGCAGCCGACAAAGCCGAGGGCTGTGGATTAGATTCAAGTTCAGATACAGATGACTCTCTGTTGTTTGATGAGGAAGGCACGTACGTGCCTACTTGGCTGTCCACCATTGAGGAGGTGTCCGAGGACTGCCACGACACAGTCTCTCATGCCTCATGCCACGACACTGCTTCCCTTGCGTCACTGAAGGCAGACGCAACACAATACGCCTCAGCAGCCCGTTCCCGAAGGACCTCGAGTATCTCTGACACCTACCCCCCTGGTATCAACGGCCTACTGGACCCCCCTGGCATCTCCCCCCCTAAGATGAACGGCTTGCTGGACTTTTCAGCCTACTCTCCCCGAGGCAGTTCCCTCCCACCTATGGCCCTCAATGTGGCATACACCCCGGGGCAGCTGGATGCGGACAGTTTGAAGAACCCTAAGTGGGTGGCTGGCTTGACTGAGCTCGATCGCTCCTCCCCCATGGGCCCTGTGGAGGTTATGGCTTGGGCTCACGGCTCCCCAGGGGCAGGGGCTGCAAATGAAGCCTATCCTGGTAGGTGGTGGTGGTTGGGTCGATTACATGGTTGCTGTCCTAGGTACCCTCTATAGGTGAGAAACTGATAATCCCCGATAAGAGGTTATGGCTTGGGCTCATGGCTCCCCAGGGGTAGGGGCTGGGAATGAAGCCTATACTGGCAGGTGGTTATTATATTGTAGAATTAAATAATCACTGTAGCATGAACTCAGGGCCCCCGTCGGTTAAACGATTGTTTGGGGTTCAGTTCATAAGTGCTTTTTCTTTTTAAGCCCTTCCTACACGGTTGGGCAAGTCCCTTATTTGGCCTACCCCTGGACTGTAACATACATACATACATACAGGTGGTGGTGGTGGTTGGGTTGATTACGTGGGTGCTGTCCTGGAGTTGGTTGACTGATCGCTCGCCTTCTATGAGTCCTGTGGGGGTTTTTGCTGGGTAACGACTAGCTGCCTCTGCGTGAATGGTAGGTCAATGGTGAACAGCCAGAAGGCTGGTACACCCATGTGATACGTCCTTGTGGTACAACCATGTGATACACCCATGTGGTACATCCATGTGATACGCCCTTGTGGTACATCCATGTGATACACCCATGTGGTACGCCCAACGCATACTCTAAACAACTTGCTGCCTTGGCCTGCTTGGCTTTGCTTGGCTTGGCCTGTTTGGCTTGAATTTGCTTGGCCTGCTTGGCTTGGCTCTGCTTGGCCTGCTTGGCTTGGCCTGTTTGGCTTGGATTTGCTTGGCCTGCTTGGCTTGGCTCTGCTTGGCCTGCTTGGCTTGACTTTGCTTGGCCTGCTTCAGATGCTGAACTTGATTACATGGCTTCAGCCTTTAAGGCTGCTCCCGTCTTGGCTTGCGTAATCAAAGCATTCTGATCACAATAACCGACTGTCTGTCTTGGTCCGGCATAATCAAAGCATTCTGATCAGAATAACCGACTCACTGCCTTGGTCTATTCTAATCAAAGCATTATTATCAAAACAACTGACTCACTGTCTTGGTCTTGCATAATCAAAGCATTCTGATCAGAATAACCGACTGTCTGTCTTGGTCTTGCATAATCAAATCATTCTTATCAAAACAACCAACTGTCTGCCTGTGTCCGCTTCAGATACTGACATGGCATCCATCGATAAGTGTGACTACAAGATTGAGGTTAAGACAGATGCAGTGCCTGCGTCTGACGCGGGGGTGAGGCTCTTCGTCGAGCTGATAGGGACCAAGGGCAGAACCTCCAAGATGCTATTGTAAGTGGTAATGTTGATGGTTAGCATGTCCTAATGGGTGTTCTGACTGGAAGTGCTGCTTTGCTTATACTGATGGTGATGGTTAGCTTTTCCTGTGATGCTGATGGTTAGCTTCTCCTGTGATGGTGATGATGATTGGCTTCTTTTATGATAGTGATGATGCTGATGGTTTTCTTGTCCTGTGATGGTGAAGGTTAGCTTTTCCTGTGACGATGTTGGTGATCAGCTACTTCTATGATGATGATGCTAATGGTTAGCTTGTCCTGTTGCCCTGCTGTTGCTGCTTTGCTAGTACTGATAGTGATGATTAGCTTGTTCTATGATGATGATGGTTATCTTGTCCAGTTGCCCTGCTGGTGTTGATTTGCTTGTACTGATGGTGATGATTAGCTTGTTCTATGATGATGATGGTGCTGATGGTTGGCCTGTCCAGTTGCCCTGCTGGTGATGGTTGGCTTGTTCTATGATGCTGATGCTGATGGTTAGCTTGTCATGTTGCCCTGCTGGTGCTGATTTGCTTGTACTGATGTTGATGATTAGCTTGTTCTATGATGATGATGGTTGGCTTGTCCAGTTGCCCTGCTGGTGCTGCTTTGCTTGTACTGGTGGTGATGGTTAGCTTGTCCTGTAATGATGGTGATACTTAGCTTGTCCTGCTTAGCATGATGTTGATGGTTAGCTTGTCCTATGGTGAGGCTTAGCATGGTGAGGCTATCATATAGTGTTGGTAAGGTTAGCTTCTCCTATGATGATGGTGATGGTTAGCTTGTCCTATGGTGAGGCTTAGCATGGTGAGGCTATCATATAGTGTTGGTAAGGTTAGCTTCTCCTATGATGATGGTGATGGTTAGCTTGTCCTATGACAGTGATGATGAATTGATGATGGTGATGGCTAGCTTGACCTATGGTAGTGATGATGAATTGATGATGGCGATGGTTAGCTTGACCAATGACAATGATGATGAATTGATGGTGGTTAGCTTGGCCTATGATAGTGATGAGGAATTGGTGATGATGATGGTTAGCCTGTCTTGTTGCCCTGGTGGTGGTGGTGGTGATAGTTGGCTTGTCCTGGTTCGCTCCTGGACTCCAACTGTACCTCAAACTTTTTGCAGTTAAGAAGAAATGCTGCTAGAATTCTGATTACAGCGGGGCAAGTGCATATGTACCACTATTGTTTGTTCTCTGCTGCTGGTGGTTGGTTCTGGTGGCTGCTGGTGGTGGTATGGTGCGCTGGTACTGGTGGTGGGCCACTTGTCCTCTTTGCCTCCCTGTGATTCACTGCCAATCTGGGGGGTCTTCAGCACCCTTTCTGCACCCCTCCGACAACCTTATACACTCAGAATGTCCCTTTTTCAGCCATCAAACCAACATGTGGACTCAATTAATTGCAGGGGGAATGGAATTGGCAGCATAGTTGGTGAAAGCAAGAATGCCACCTGCATGTGGCTTCTGTTTTTTTTTGCTCTCATCAAATGTGGCTCTCATCAGATGTGCTGCCAATTTGATGAAAGCAAGAATGCCATGCCTTCTTGTAGCTTCTGTTTTTTTTTGCTTTCGTCAAATGTGGCTCTTACCAGATGTGCTGCCAATTTGATAAGAGCAAGGATGCCATGCATTCATGTAGCTTCTGTTTTGTTTTGCTTTGATCAAATGTGGCTGTCATCAGATGTGCTGCCAATTTGATGAAAGCAAGAATGCCATGCCTTCATGTAGCTTCTGTTTTTTGTTGCTCGCATCAAATGTGGCTCTTACCAGATATGGAATTTGCAACACATGCACTACAAATATCACTGGATAACAAATGTGACTTATCATGCTGTGTGAATATCACTCGATTACAAATGACTTCAGGGCAAATGGAATTGGGAACACATCCACTACACATATCACTGGATTACAAATGTGATTTATCATGCTGTGTGAATACCACCGCCACCAATTGAATGCAGGGCTAATGGAATTGGCAACACCTTTGACGAGTGCAAGTACGCCACATTCATGCTCGAGGTACGCAATGGCTTGGTCTGATGATGGTTTTTTGAATGGACGCGTCCAGGGATTATTTTTTCCGCAATATATAGCAATCCCTGGTTTTTACCCCGTTTTCGCTATTAAGAAGTAAAACATTTTTTGTTTTTGCCCTCAAGAGCTACAATAAGCTGTAAAAGCTATAGAAAGCACTAAAACGCTGTCCCTAGAGGAGGCCTAAAACCATGAAGTTAGAAAAAATCCACTTCCAGATTTAAAAAAAAACTGAAAGAGTCACCACCAATGCAACAAAGCTTAACCTCACTTATCTCTAGGGGTCGGCTATGCTATATAATATTAGTAAATAAATAATATTATACAATATTAGTTGGACGAGCCGTCTCACCAGAATTCCGAATTCATTTGAAAAACTAATATAATTGTGACACTATAATAATATTAGTTTCCAAACACTAATATTAGTTGCCTTTCCCTACTTATCTCTAGGAAACAGCTATATGATATCATATGATGCCGGCAGTCTGACTTTGCTAAATTTACCATTTATACCCAATGCCATATGCTGCGGTTTGTATGATATCATACTCGCATAAGGTCAGCACCATATGATATTCCGGTGCCTACATACATGTGCATGACAAACAGGCTTTTATTTACATGACTTCGAATGCACATGCATAACCTCATAACAAGTCGTGGCAACTACATTCATTCACATGCACGAACATTTGTCTTCGAATTTGAATTTCATTTGGATTTGAATTTGATCTGAACCTCAAATATACGCTAACAGGTGGCTTTGAATTTGAACTTCCTTTGAATATAATTTGGATTTGAACTGAGCCTCGAATATGAACGAACAGGTGGCTTTGAATTTGGCTTTGGATTTGATTTTGAATTTGGCCTTTAATTTAACCAGTTAGGTCAACTACTGCAACAAAGCTTACCATCACTTATCTCTCCCTGTCCCTCTGAATGGCCATAGCGTCTCGGAAATATTATCCATCCTTAGTACCCCACAATGGAATTGTCAACACCTTTGATTAGTGCAAGTACGCCACCTGCATGCTTGAAGTTTGCTAAAAAGAGTTCAGTTATGGTGTGGTACGAAACTATGAATGGTATGTTCAGTGGCCGTCTTCCCATGATCATTTGGCAAGTGCAAGAACGCCACCTTCATGCTTCAGGAACGTAAACAAAGTTCATGCTTCTTTTGGTGTGGTACACAACTGTGAATGGAATGTTCAGTGGTAAGCTTCTCATGATCAGTGGGCTGATCTTTCTTGGCTTACTGGATTTGACTTGACTGGGCTCGACTGGATTCGACTCGGCTTGACTGGGCTGGGTTTGAATGAGCTTGACTTCACTGGATTTGAATTGGCTCGACCTGGCTTGGCTTAACCCGGCATGGCTTGCCTTGCCTTGCAGGACAACTACATAGGAGATTATGAGCACCTGTTCCTGTCGTGCGAGGCGCGGGGCTCCTTGACACGTCTCCATATCGAATACATCGCTGTGGTTGATGCAACAAATGGAACAGTTGGCTGCTTCTCTCATGGGTGCGTCTTTTTTCATATTTCATAGGGTTGTAAATATTTTGTAGCGGTCCCATATGAGGCGCGGGGCTCCTTTCTGTTTTTGTTTGTATGAAAGAAATTTCACCCCAGGAGGTTCAGATTCAGTTTGAATGGTGTGGCCACTCCTGCAAAAGAGTAGGCGCCCTTAGGCCCTAAACCAAACGAACTTGCACCACTGCCCCTATTGACAACGGCAGACAAGGTTGGCACGTCTCCATATCCTTGACACACCAACCCATTGCACCTCCCCACCCCCCCCCCCCCCCCCCCCACACACACACACACACACACACACACACACTGCCCCTCCTTGACATGCAGGTGGAACAGCATCGTGTGTGTTAGGACACACACCAACCCATTGCACCCCCCCCCCCACACACACACACACACACACACACACACACACACACACACACACACACATACAGCACACCCTTGACTCAATACTCTTAAGGGGCATGGCTTGAGCACTCATCTGCATGCTAGTGTGTATAACTCTGTAACTGTAAGTACTGGCTCTCAGCCCTCTTTCGCTGCTGGACTTTTTCACCTGTCTGTAACCCCCCCTTCAGTGCCCTGTTACTCTCTTGACTTGTGAGGAGCATGGCTTGAGCACTCATTTGCATGCTAGTGTGTGTAACTCTGTAACTGTATGTACTGGCTCTCAGCCCTCTTGTAAACTCCCAGCCCTCTTGCGCTGCTGAACTGTTTCACCTGTCTGTCCCACCCCCTTCAATGCCCTGTCACACCCTTGACTCAATGCTCATGAGGAGCATGACTTGAGCACCCAATGGTCCCAATACAGTGCTCCCAATCAAGTGGTCCCAACCCAGTGCTCCCAATCAAGTGGTCCCAACCCAGTGGTCCCATCCCAATGGTCCCTACACAGTGGTCCCAATCAAGTGGTCCCAATCAAGTGTCTTCATGTACTGCCCCTTATCCCTCTCTGTGGCCTGACTGCAGGGGCTGGTTAAGCAACGAGAATGGCTGGACCCAATGTCTACCTGTTGACAACGATGCAGAGTCGGAGGCAAGCTCTTCGTAGCACTTTGCTGGGCCCTGCCAGGGCCGTTTAAGGACCAAGAATGGATCGACCCAATGTACATATCTTGGATCTTGTTGAATTGTTTTGAACACTGGGCACTGGACTTTTTGACAATGGGCACTGGACACTGGGCACTTCGAGTTTTGTTGTGATCAAGGTTTCAGTCATGAATGCGATACACCACTGTTGCGATCAAAGATTTCAGTCATGAATGCGGTACATCGTTGATCTCTAAATCAGCCTTCATAGATTGTTAAGTTCAGTTCTGTTATATGGTATAAATGCGGAAGGTTTCTTGCTATTGTCCTTCTTGAAACATCACCGGGAAAGGGAGACTTAAACTTGGTCACAAGGATCCAGTCAGAAAGTTGGCTGCTCGCCGTATGGGCGGTAAAATTATTTGCCTGGAAATGGATAGGAAGGCACAGCAGCAAACTCGTGCAATACATGGTCGCGCTTAACAACACTGTGATGGATTGGTTTCATTATATTGTATTGATTGGTCGGTTACATTATATTTCAGCCTTACCAACCGTAAGTGCGCCTACTTTGCATATTGTAGGAGTGGCACCACCATTCGAACTGAATCCTCCGTGTCGCTGGTTTGTGTCGGGAGACCCACATCCTGGGGTGAAAGTCCTTTCACAACTTTAAAAAAAGCCACCAGCATGTTTACCATCTGCAGGCAAGGTAAATATGGGTACTAAAACGACTACACCAAATCAGGGTACTTCAGGAGGACCCAGCTCAGCTGCCTGAGACGCAATAGCCTGCGCCCTGCAACGGACCCTTCCTTCTGGTCAACAGACCCTCCTCACGTTGCGTCCTGCCACACTACAGACCCTTAGGCGTTGCGCCTGCAACGGAGGACGCAGTGTCCTGAACAACCCTGCACCTAACCCCTCGTGGGCATGAGTCTTAGACCCTCTTACAGCTAACAAAGCTTTAGTGTATTTGTTTTGATTTTATTATTGGGCTAGTAACTGTCCAGATATTGATGTTACCTTTTTATTAGCCTGGCATGCAACCCCTGGATTTTTGCCTCACAAGGGTGGGTAAATTATGGTAGGAGCATTGTACTTTATTGTGTTTTTCTGGCTGGCTTAGGCTGGTCCTGCTAGGCACTTTTTCTGTTAGGCACGTTTATAATGATATTCGCCTCCGCTACCAGAAGCTGTTTACAGATATATATAGGCATGTCCATGAGCCTACGCCACCAAAACGGTGAGTGGGAGTTTGGTTTGTGTGTCCTCGTCACACTCCTGATGGGGTTTTTTCTTTGTGGGTGCTTTTTCTTTTTATTTAAGCACAGAGTCTCATACACCCTCGTGGTGTCCAGTAGACATTAACACGTAAAATATAATAAGACAAAAAAGGCACAACATTGATGTTTATGGATCCGTGGGTGCATTTGGGTATGCCTGCGAGCAGTAACAGATCAATATTTTGCGTAGCCCGCCCCTGCCCGGCCTTTGTTTTTCTGTGCCCTTGCCCAGCCTTGCCCTACCAAATCATTTGACACTAGAACCTGGTTAACAAATCACTTTAACCTGATTGACATAGCTCCGTCCAGCAATTTGGCTGCTCACCGTCTTCGCTAAAGGAGTACCTCTCTTTCTGGCAGAATTTGCAGGTGCTGTGATATGATGGTAGAAGAGTGGTCAAAAATGAAACGCATTTCACAGTACCATGTCTGTTATACGCGGACAATGGAAAAACTATTTCTGAGTAAATGAAAATTGAACCTGAATTGGTGGATACAAACTACAGCATGAAGCTGGTCATGAATTCTGATTCCTTTGAAGCATGGAAACACTTCATACAATTTATAAACCAATGCGATCAGAATCGCACAATAAAATTATCATCCCAGATTCCCAGATGATTCGACGATTTAATTACGTTGTAGAATTAAATGATCACTGTGGCACGAACTCAGGGCCCCCGTCGGTAAAACGATTGTTTGGGGTGCAGTTCATCTGCGCCTTTTCTTTTAAGCCCCTCATCCACGGTTGGGCAAGTCCCTTTAGCCTATTCGGCCTACCCCTGGACTGTAACAACATACATATCTCCATAGGTGCCTTAGTCCGAAAACGCCCTAAGTCGATACAAGAATGTGATACAGAGCCGTACATGACCCAAACTGCTCGGAATCGAATTCTGTCTTTCTCATATTGTTCGCGAAGGTGTCAGCTATGCGCGCAGCTACTTTTCGTCCGCGTTCGCATCTGGTCGCGAGCAGCCTTGTCCGGCAGGCCGTTGGCAGTACATGAGATGTGCGATAATTAGTGATACAGATCCAGATAGCGTCAGATTCGAGGCCGCGCGAGCTATTCCGAAGAAAGGTTCCTCTGGACGAAAGGCTTATCGAACCCCTACTACAAGTTCGGAGGCTGCGCTTCAGCCTTGGCCTCGAAATCTACTGAAATGCCTGTACATCTCAAGATTTCACCTCCCATTGGCCCACCACACCATGGCTCAGGATTAGGGTGTGTTTTCAATGACGTACCCCAAATCAAAAACTGAGTTCAGATGTGGATGTTTGAAGACAAATTAAAAAACAAAGTTTGTTTTTGGATTTCTTTTTCGAAAAATATTTGAATTTTGAAATTTCAAATTTCAGAAAAAATAAAAAGTTGTTCTCCACGCTATATCTCGAGACAGAGCAAAACCGAGGCCCGAAATGTTTTAATTAAGGCTGTGCAGCTCTGACCTAGACTTAGGACACCCACGAAATGTAAATAATCAGTGTTTTCGGGGTCTGTACTCACCTGTACTGCCTGTGTACTGCCTTCCAAGACCTGTAATAAGTAACGGTAGGGAAAGACGTTACACAACATTTGTACTCAGCGTTCTTTTAAAATGGCTTGTTTCGGTCACGGTAGCCTCCGTATCACTTCCTGCGTAAAACCCGTATCGACTTAGGGAACCCCATAGTAACAAATTAGCATGTTTCACTTGACCTGGTTCCCACCATTTGAGAAAACCCAAATCCGAGTATTTGTATGTTGAACTGATGTGGTTGGGCAACTTATTAGCAAAAAACAATTGTTTTTCGACTTGAGGGCATAGGCTCAATCCATCCGTATCACTCAGGGTCTGACTTAGGCACCTATGGAGATACAACATTTTTGTTTCTTCTTCTTAATTATCAAAAGATGGAAGACAGACAAATTGATTTGTTCGCGTTTCCGTTTTTTACTGCCTAAGACGTCGAGTAGCCAAATTGCTAGCTGAAGCTTACCAAGCTCAAATGTAAAAGATGGAAGACAGTGAGCAGCCTAGATTCAGTTGAAAGGCCATGCCACAATTATTCTCTTTCGCCATCAATCCAATTTACAAGATACAAGGAGTCAGCCACCCCGAACTGTAAGGGGACACTGTTAAGTGCAGACCGGGGTCTTGTAAAGCCCTCTTGAGAGTATCCGTGGCACACACAGAGCCCTTCCCCAAAATGTGCGCGTAAAATTGCATGTCCCTGTCAAAAGATGCATGTGAAAACTGTGAAAACACGCACGCCGTAGTCAAAATATGGAAAACAGCCAAAAATCAAAATATGTGTATGTAAACACACGACCACCCCTCTGGAGTGTGCACGTTGACGCGCAGACACGTACATATTGAACTACCCTGGTGCAGACCAGGGTGCTTCAAACGGACCCCAGGGGTTGCGTCCTGGGACACACCCTAATTCGGTAGGTTGCGTCCTGGGACGCACTAAGTTTGGTAGGTTGCGTCCTGGGACGCACTCGACTCTGCAGGCTGCGTCACAGTATCAACAGAACCCACAGCCCAAGGCAATGGAGTGGTGGTGGGCCAATCAACTGATGGGTGAGACGCAACCAACATCCCGAACCTGCGTCCGGGACGCAACCAACATCCTGAACCTGCGTCCGGGACGCAACGGACCCTCCCATGTTGCGTCTGCGACGCAACGGACCCTCCCCATGTTGCGTCCTGGGACGCAACGACTGGACAAGTCTATAAACAAGTATTATCTGCTTAGTGTGCTCCCTGAATTCTGAGGGTACCGCACGGGGGGACTTGGAAACGGAACACGGTGAGCAGCCCAGATTTGGCTGGAAAAAACATGTAACAGTCCAATCCAGTAATGGCTGCATATGTGATACGGGGATGTAAATAAACTGTGAGCGTATACTGTGTGCAAACTGTGTGCATGGTATCAACTGTGTGCATACGAGGACCTGGGCATGTCAATAAACTGTCTACAGTTGAGCAATTACTTGTAGTTGTACATATGGTGCTGGGACTTCAAAAAACTGTTATTCTGAATGCTAATGCTTCTGCAGAAGACTGCAAGCCTCAAAGACTCAACAGCGAGACTTAGTGGCCACAAATGATGATGACCAAGACGGCGAGCCTGAAAGGCTCAACAGCTGGACTCAAGAGTCCACAAATGATGATGGCAAAGACTGCAAGCCTCAAAGGCTTAACAGTGAGACTCAGTGGCAACAAATGATTCTGCCGAAGACAGCTGGACTCAGAGTCCACAAATGATGACGGCAGGCCCCAAAGGCTCAACAGCTGGACTCAGAGTCCACAAATGATGACGGCAGGCCTGAAAGGCTCGAGCCATGTAATATGCATCATTTGTATTACGTAGTATGTATTGTTTCTTCTGGTAAATTTATGTTTACGACAAGAGACGGCGAGCAGCCAAATTGCTGGCTGAAACTATGCGACCAAGTCAATATCAAAGGAGGTGGGCATGCCAATCACTGTATTTCTTTTCGTCAACAAGCAGCCAGCTTCTAGGCAGCTCCCCTGGCTGGCTAATCAGCCAAACGTAAAGCAACCTAGAGCACCTTGAAGCTGACATAATCAGCTTTCTAGCGCTGCTGAATTTTTGAGACTTTGACCAGTGGCAGTCTCAGGGAGCTGCCTAGAAGCTGGTGCTTGTAGCCGAAAAGCAGTGATGTCAATCTACTGTCACCTGTCATGTGATAGCGACCTAGAGGAGAGTAGCGTAGTAGTGTTTCTTTCAGCACTCCACCTGATCGTTCCCCACCCCTCATATAAAACTCCACATGATCATTCCCCACCCCTTTTTATAAAACTCCACCTTATCCTCCCCACATCGTTTCAAAATCCGCAGATATATTACTACACATGACGACTCTCCTATATACCTAAATATCATGTCTAATCCACTTGGGAAATCCATACCTATAGAAAACAGGGAGCACCCTGCTCTCTGTTTTCTGTGGGTATTGCACGGGGGGACAAGGAATTGGAAGACGGTGAGCAGCCCAAAGTTGGCTGAAAAAACATGAACAGGGACTAAAGCTGCCTACTAGGGAGTAGCTTGATTAGGCAGGCCTGCGACTTGGTTCGGCCATAGCTGGCACACGGTTGAGTTTGTCTTGAAACAGTATATTGATTTTTTTATTTTTATTTCTAACTTTGCTCTCGCATGAATGTAGACGGTGAATTCAGGACGGTCAAGCCGTGGGCGGACTTGGAGTTCAATGGGGCACCATGATATGGTAATCACAATCATCTAGTACCTCATCCATATATCTATCTAGTCGCGGGTACATTTATTTTCTGCAGTATAGCAGCAGTTACTTGTGTGTGCGATGCGTCGCTTATTGATCGACTCAGTGCGACCCCAGTGCAACGCGCTGCCCCCCGAACGTCACCGGGGCCCAGGGAAGGGGGGGGGGGGGGGGGGGGGGGGGGAAGGGCATTTCTGACTAGTATAGCCAGACCGGTGCGGCGCCATGCAGCGACGAAATGAGGACCGAATGCATGGCGTCGTGACCACACAGGTGAGTACATTCGTTTCCTGCAGTTCAGCAGGGCACCAGAACAATGCAACCTTCTTCATCTAGAATAGCCTGAGATGCAAGATGCAAATGCCTGTACACATGGAACTCTCACCACGACCTCCTTGTCTATATCTCTGCCAAATTGCGGGTACATTAAAAGTTCAAAAGCGCACCAGGATAACGTAACCATTCCCATATTGTAGCTTGAGATGAACTATGCAAACGCTTGTGCACATGAAACTCTCACTACGTACCCCTTGTCTATACATCGTCAGGCCGCGGGTACATTAAGGACTCAGCAGCGCACCAGGATAACGTGAAAATCCTCATATTGTAGCTTGAGATGAACGATGCAAATGCTTGTGCACATGAATTCTGACTTCGTACCCCCTGCCTATGCCTGTCAGGCCGCGGGTACATTAAGAGTTCAGCAGCGCACCAGGATAACGCAACCATTCCCATATTGTAGCTCGAGATGAACTATGCAAATGCTTGAGCACATGAAACTCTCACTACATACCCCCTGTCTATAAGTGGTCAGGCCGCGGGTGCGTTACGAATTCAGCAGCGCACCAGGATACCGTAAACATCCTCATATTGTAACTTGAGATGCACGATGCAAATGCTTGTGCACATGAACCTGATTACGTACCCCTTGTCTATACATCGTCAGGCCGCGGGTACATTAAGGATTCAGCAGCGCACCAGGATAACGTAAACATCCTCATTATATTGTAACTTGAGATGCACGATGCAAATGCTTGTGCACATGAATTCTGACTACGTACCCCCTGTCTATATCTGTCAGGCTGCGGGTACGTTGAGAGTTCAGCAGCGCACCAGGATAACGTGACCATTCCCATATTGTAGCTTAAGATGAACGATGCAAACGCTTGTGCACATGAATTCTCACTACAAACCTCCAGTCTATGTCTGTCAGGCCGCGGGTACATTAAGAGTTCAGCAGCGCACCAGGATAATGTAACCATTCCCATATTGTAGCTTGAGATGCACGATGCAAATGCTTGTGCACATGAATTCTGACTGCGTACCCCCTGCCTATGTCTGTCAGGCCGCGGGTACATTAAGAGTTCAGCAGCGCACCAGGATAATGTAACCATCCTCATATTGTTGCTCGACATGCACGTTTCACATGATTGCACACATGAAACTCTCCCTAAGCCCCCCTTGTCTATATATCTGTTAAGCCGCGGGTGCAGTGACGTGCAGTATACATGCCATGCTAAAGGTGCAGTAACGTGCAGTATACATCTGTCAGGCCGCGGGTGCAGTTACGTGACGTATACATCTGACAGGCCGCAGTCAGGTCACCAGCCTCCCTCCCTCTCTATGGCTTACTGTACACCCCTGGTGTGCAGTAACAGCGAGGACGGGCCCTTCTTCCCTTACCTACTCCCTCACATCTGAATGCAAGACTGTAAGCAACAGCAGGTAATGAAAACTGCAGTGTGACAAATATAACACAACCATGGATCCAAAATTGAACGCAGAATCGATCAAGAGGAAGGTTCCACACGAGTGGTGCGGAAGGTGATTTTAGGCAAAGCTGTGATTGCACTAACTAGCTTCCATAATCCGAACACAGGGCTCTGATTAGAGGAATGCTCCTAAGACAGGGCTCTGACCACTTAAACCATGCTTCTGATAAGGGGAAAGTTCCCCAGACGAGGCTCTGATAATTAAAACCACTATTCTGATTAGCGGAATGCTCCCGAGACAGGGCTATGATCATTCAAACCACGCTTCTGATCAGAGAAATGCTCCCAAGCCATGCTCTGATAATTAAAACCATACTTCGGATTAGAGGAATGGTCTGAAGACGGGGCTCTGATTAGAAGAATCCTTTGATGGCAAGGCTCTGATCGTTCAGGTCATTCTTTGTAACAGCGCAAGAGTCTGCCGACGGGGGTCTGATCAGAGAAACGGTCTGCAGAGGTGATGGGAGAGAAATGGTCTGCTGAGGTGATGGGAGATACAAGAAGTCGGTGTCCAGAGGCATATCATCCTCATCCAAGTCAAAAGTCTCATAGCAGTTCCTGTTGAATTGCATGTTGTTGCCTGTGTTGTGAAGGCTGGGTGCCCCTGCGATATACCAACTGAAGTCGGTGGGAAGATCAGTCGGGGTGAATAGGTAGGGGCTTGAGCTGGTGGGCCATCCCTCGGCGCCAACCTTACCAGGGCTTAAGTCAGTGGTAGTCTCCAGGGCATCCAGGGGATCATCAATCACGTCGCTAACAATCACCAATCCTGACATTTGGGGATCTGGCCTGGGAGAGCCGTCCATGTTTTGGGACACCATCAGCTGGATGCTGGTAGACGGCATTGTAGAGTAGCATTTATCAATTGCTGAGGAAGTGGGAGTATTTCCCTTCACTGAAGACACTGAGAGGATGGATAAGTAGCCTTGCGTTTGGGTCTGCTTCAAAGTGCCTCTTCTGTTGCCAGACATAGCATGCTTCAGCTCACATTTCGTGGGAACCCCAGACAGACAGATAGACAGCTGGGCCTCTTTCTCATCGTCGCCAGCACCAGCCTCGTGGCGCTCTACCTGGATGGGAGGAAACTCCGCTTGGCTCATAGCAGTACAGGCAGAAAAGGAGTCCAAAACCACCTCCTGCTCGGGTCCTTGGACTACAGCAACACACCTGCGCTCGACCAACGAGGAAGAAATCTCAAGCGTGAAAGCTCCTAGTAACTCATGCATGGAAGCTGTGTCATGCATATTTCTAACAGTTGCGCTGCGCCCCCCCTTGCTCTGGCTATCCACCTTCACCAGAGATAAGCATCTAGCTCTTTCCCTCATCAAGGCATTGCACAGATCCTCAAAGGCGAGGCGCTGAAGAGAAGCTGAAGAACTGCAGCCGTCCTCACTCATGCCAGACTTGGAAGCTTCAAAGTACTTGCTGATGGAGGCATGAGACTCCATACTCGCTGCCCTCCCCAGTTGCAGCGGCGCTGTTGACCTGATTCACAGAGGGATGGATCAGTTGATGGGTCAAAGAAATACTCATGACCGTTATAATATCATAGTTGCTGGGTCACAGATTTGAACATGATCATGAAAATAGCTGTCGCTGGGTCATGGACATGCACATGATCATGATAATAGCTCAGCCACTGGGTCATGGAGATGCACAAGCTCATGATAATAGCTCAGTCGCTGGGTCATAGAGATGCACATGATCATGGAAATGTGTCAGTCGCTCAGTCATTAAGATACACATGATCATGAAAATAGCTCAGTCGCTAGGTTGTAGAGATGCAAATGATCATGAAAATAGCTTTCGCTGGGCCATGAACACGCACATGATCACGGTAATAGCTCAGCCACTGGGTCATGGAGATGCACATGATCATGATAACATCTCGATTGCTGGGTCATGGAGATGCAAATGATCGTGATAATAGCCCAGTCACTGAGACCCAGCGACTGAGCTGTTTCCATGATCATGTGCGTCTCTATGACCTAGCGACTGAGCTCTCATTTTCATGATCAAGTGAATTCTTATGATCCAGCAACTTACCTATTTTAATGATCATGTGCATCTCAATGACCCAGCGACTGAGCTATTTGTATAGCTCAGTTGCTGGGTCACAAAGATTTGATTGACCATGAACATAGCTTGTAGGCAGTATAAATATTACAGCAGGTCCTCAGTTCTCCTCACTGAGGTGCATGGGCAACTAATATAATGCGACTTGAGTAACAGTTGCTGAACGAAAGCTTGTTTGAGAGAAAAGCTGTTGAACAGATCTTAAACATGTTCTTCACGGTAAAAGTTCCCTGAAAAAAGACAAGATAGCACTAAGGCATAGCTTGCAGTAGGTAAACCTAAATCCTGGACTGGACACAGGACGAGACTCTGAAGCGGAGGTGTACGTGTAGTGCCAATGACCATAGCATTGCTCACCAGAACGCAAAATTCAAAGCTGCGAAAATACGATGCAAGCAGAGGCAAGTGACGAAGCCCAGTCCCCAGGAGACTGCACCAGGAAACATGGGATCCGTTCCTGTGAACAACATTAGGGCCGTTGCCAGTAGGCAGGCGAGGAATCTGCGGCAAGGGAGAACAAACAGTTTCTCAATGAGATAAGGAAATACACGAAAGAAACCCGCAGCGACGCGGCTTTTTACCCAGGAGAGGTACAGCACCGACATCAAAGAAAATTGCAGCCTTATAGGCTGTGGCCATTTAACCAAGTTCATGATCACAGAAAAATGACGGGCAAGTGCCAGGGACATGGCACGCTCTGACCAGTCACAACTACCGGCTGGAGCACAAGACGAGGGGAGAAATGAGAGTCACACGAGAATCCGACTGGGTCTCAGCAGTTTCGACACAATTCAAGAGCTGTGATCGTTCCCCAGAAGGCTTTCGTGAGAATTGCACTTTTCACTAGTGCGCAGTCTCATTACCTCCGACTGTTGACTGCTTTACTTGTTTGGGCTGCTTATTTACCCACCCTTGACTTCGTGCGGGCACCTTTAGGAGTGCACTGGGCTAATGTTGTGTATCGGTGGTCATTTTGCAGTCGCTCATATAGGGAGTTCTAGGTGAAGGTTGTGGCTAGATAATTGGCAAGGCACACGAAGCTCTGCGTTGTGCATCCAAATTATCCACCTCAAACACGGCACAGGTTCTCTCATCAAGCTTGGTCGGAGAAAGCCTAAGTGAAACTTCCAGGCAGCATAGCGAAACAGGAAGCATAGTGAAAATCCTGCCAAGCAAATTTCACTCACGTGAATATCGCAACGGTAGCATCGTCTCCTTTGAAACTCATCAAACTGAGGGCACTGACTAAGGACTCCTTAGTTAGTGAGGGCCTGAGCTCAGCGCCGAGAACAGTCCTCCCGCTTCTTCACAAATTCTTTCCGAAATCTGTCAAATCTACAGCTTTGCTTATAAAAATACGGGCGCTAATCGAAATATCACGTTACGCTCTCGGCATAGAAATTCGAACGATAGCCGATAGCTGAGCAAAGGTCTCCAAACTGCTCGAACGATTTACCTATCGTGGCTGTCATGATGAAGGGGATCCACTTTAGTTTTGAACCCTAACTCAGTCTGAACCTAACTACTGAATCCAACTGCCATAACTGCCAGCTGCCAACTGCTGAATCCTTGGCGCTTCGACAGTGTGAGCAGTTTTATATTATAGATCCGTACTCAGTACTCCGTTGAGCTAGCAGGAACATTGATTTAGATCAGTAATCAGTCGATATAGTCATTAGTATGTTTATATAAAGTTGCATGTCAGGGGGTTAGAGGTCGTTCACACGGGACTGGTTTGGGTTTGGGTTAAGGGGTAGTTATTACCGCCCTCAATGTTTACCGCCCTCAATGTAGGAGAGACTCAAGAGTTACACCGAGTCACACAAACTCAAAAAATTGTAAAAAAATTGTCAAAAAGGGGGCCGACCAAATAGCGTCACGTGAGTGTAACAAAAACGAGTAACCGGATGCAGAGCCATTTAGCCCTGAAGGGTTCGCGTGAAAGAAGCATCCGCCGCAAGCCAACTGTCCATGCAACATGCAACATTCGCGTTTCCGTCCGACCCTGAGCCATCGCCTGCAAACTCCCATCGCCGCTGGACCTGCTACTTGCGCGCAACGTGCAAATTGCGCAAATGCTAACTTCGAACTACGCAATTGAATTGAACTGGTGCTCTATCAACCTCTGAATCTGCCAATTTTGCTATTAATAGCATGCCTAGGTACTGATCATTCGTTCTGCAGACCTGCGAAGCTTCAAAATTAATTACTATCCACTCAAGTGGGTAACACCACCCTGCAAACCTGTGGAGTTTGGACCAGCGCAGCTTTGAGCTACGTGCTCTGACCTAGGGGCCCATCGCCTGCAAGCTGCTGGACGTGCTACTTGCGAACGTGTAAATTGAGCATATGCTGACCTTCGAATTGCGGAATTGATAACTGGTGCACTTCCGACCCCCGTCTCGGCCAAAGTGACTTGCTATTTATAGCTACCTAAGTACCAATCGTTCCTTCTGCGGAGCTGCGAAGCTACACAAGTAAGAACTAACTCGCCACCCAAGAAGGTGACACTACCCTGAGAAGCTGCAGGCAGAGCTTCGACCAACGCAGCTTTCAGATTCGTGCTTCGACCTAGGGGGCAGCGGCGTTGCACAATGGTAGCCACTTATCTCCATTCTCCATGGCCAGGCGCAACTCTAGGCCCAGCCATTCCAAATCATGGGCAGAGCGGCTATGCTCACCTATTCTCCCAAAGCACATGCCACATGCGCTCTCAAACTGCGCTACATTCGTGTCATACCCACACAACGCATAACCACCCGGCCAGCCCGGGCCAGCCCAATGCATGCCGACCCACGCTACAGGCATCCACCCCGACACACCCGACCACCCACCCGCGTCGGGTGCAGCCCAGACCGGAACGCCTCATACTGCCCAGCCCACACATGCAACACCTTCTCAAAATCCCCTAAAATTAACCCGACCTCTGATTGGTCTCATTTTTTCTGCATCGAATTCTTACAACTAAAGCCAACCTTCATGTATGCTTTGCATGACAGTATAGGCACGTTCAATACTGCTTAAAAATAGCAACCCTGCAAAATGTCCCTTATTTGTTTGTTTGTTACTTGTTGCTTTGAAAGCAACAAGGCTACAACATAAGTATTAACTGACCGCCTGTTCATAAGCTTATAATTCCAAAAACCAACAGCTCAGGGGGCGGTCAATATAGTTACCGCCCTCAATGTAGGAGAGACTCAAGAGCTACACCGAGTCACTCAAACTTAAAAGGGGGCCGACCAACTAGCACGTGAGTGTAACAAAAACGAGTAACCGGATGGAGAGCCATGGGGAACCTAAAGGGTTCGCGTCCGCCGCAAGACAACTGTCCATGCGACATTCGCGTTTCCGTCCGACCCTGAGCCATCGCCTGCAAACTCCCATCGCGGCTGGACCTGCTACTTGCGCGCAACGTGCAAATTGCTCAAATGCTAACTTTGAACTACGCAATTGAATTGAACTGGTGCTCTTCCAACCTCTGAATCTGCCAATCTTGCTATCAATAGCATGCCTCAATACTGATCATTCGTTCTGCAGACCTTCGAAGCTTCAAATTTAATAACTATCTACCCAAGTGGGTAACACCACCCTGCGAACCTGTGGAGCTTGGACCAGCGCAGCTTTGAGCTACGTGCTCTGACCTAGGGGGCCATCGCCTGCAAAATGCTGGACGTGCTTCTTGCGAACGTGGAAATTGTGCATATGTGGACCTTCGAACTGCGGAATTGATAACTGGTGCACTTCCGACCCCCGTCTTTGCCAAAGTGACTTGCTATTTATAGCTATCGAAGTACCAATCGTTCGTTCTGCGGAGCTGCGAAGCTACACAAGTAAGAACTAACTCGCTACCCAAGAAGGTAACACTACCCTGAGAAGCTGTAGAGCTTCGACCAACGCAGCTTTCAGATTCGTGCTTCGACCTTGGGGGCAGCGGCGTTGCACATTGGTAGCCACTTATCTTCATTCTCCATGGCCAGACGCAACTCTAGGCCCAGCCGCTCCAAATCATGGGCAGAGCGGCTATTGAGACCCTATGCTCACCTATTCTCCCTAAGCACATGCCACATGCGCTCCCAAACTGCGCTACATTCGTGTCATATCCACACAACGCATGACCACCCGGCCAGCCCAATGCATGCCGACCCACGCTACAGGCATCCACCCCGACACACACACCCGACCACCCCCCCGCGTCGGTTGCAGCCCAGACCTGAACGGCTCATACTGCCCAGCCCACACATGCAACACCTTCTAAAAATTCCCTGAAATTAACCCGACCTCTGATTGGTCTCATTTTTTCTGCATCGAATTCTTACAACTAAAGCCAAGCGTCATGTATGCTTTGCACAATATTTTAGGCACGTTCAGCACTAATAAACAACAACCCTGCAAACTGTCCTTCTTCGTTACTAGTAAGTAACAATGCTTCAACATATATACTGACCGCCCTTACATAAGCTTATAAAACCAAAACCAAAACCGTGTGGGCGGTCAATATAGTTACCGCCCCTCCATGGGTAGCGACTTCGGTACATCAGGCGTACTGCCGGGTGCGCCAAACGGATGCGCCAAACGGATGCGCCAAACGGGTGCGCCAAACGGATGCGCTAGGGAACCTAAGGGTTCGCCCTACATATTGCATTTGGACCGCACCAACTGACGTTTGCAAACGGCAGGCAGCTCAATAAACTCGCAAAGACAGTCACCTCTTCTCCGACTCGAAGCAAATTTCAGACAAGTTGTATTTTCAGTCACGTCACCTCATCGTTCAGGTAGATTTAAGTCAAACTGCGCCCCCAACCACTTGACGTTTGAATTCGGCAGTCATCCCGAAGAAGACTGCCTAGTCACTGTCGAAGGGTACACAGCCCCAGTTTATGTGGTAACGCGCGACTGTGTACCAAAGCGCGGTATACGAGACACACATTTCGCAAGAACAGCCACGAGGGCAGCAACCAGGTTCACGAGGGCAGCAACAAGGTTAGACCTTTCACACTTAGACCTTTCACACCGCACACAAAACAACCCTACTTACAGGGGGGCTACCTATCCGGCCATCCCCATCCCCAGCGGATCCCTTGGTCCAATTGGTCCGATCCAACACAAGGGCGGTCACGCCCTTGTTGGGCGTTTCTGTCGTACATCCAAACCTGTTTTCGTTCACACGGGAAAAAGTTGACGCGTTTGGGTCAAATTAGTTAACCCAGCATTACTCTTCCTAGACATTGTCGTCAGCAGGTAGTTTAGGGTTAACCGACGCCACGCTGTGTGCCGACTCGCCATGCTGTATTGTAAGCGGGGTTCCCTGCGAAGGTACTCACGAAGCTACTCACAATAACACAAGCCACTCATAATAACTCAAGCTACTCACAAATCAAGCAAGTCACGCCGACTTTCAAGGAAGCAAAACGCGCCGACAATCTTTCAAGCCACTCACGATTCACCAGCAAGTCACGCTGTCTTTTCTTTTCACTCTAACAAAATAGTCTTTTCGGTCTGTCACTTTTGGGCCCACCATGGCTTTTCGCTCCCTAGCTTTCGTTGAAGGGCTTCTAGCAGTTCAAGCTTCGCACTTGAACTTGTCAACCGAAGATGTCTCTGCCATGAGGATGTTGCCCACACCCAATTTCATCCCTAAATTGGGCACTGTTAGTGTAGCCCCGTATGGTGCGGCGTAAGGAGCTACTATCCCTGTAGACGCAGCATATGTTGAACGCTACATTCTGAATGCGAAAGGCCATGCTCTCAACTTTGAGATCAAGAACATCCTGATGGCAATGGTACCCTTCCCCAAGAGTCACTTCAGCCCCTCATTCAAAGACCCCCCAAAAAATGGAGGTAAGATTGACAAACGCTTGATAGAATGGACCTACGCAGGTTATGGCAACTATTTGCAATATTTCCCTTAGTGCCATGGGGTCCTCTCTCATACTAGAAAACACGTTTGCACACTTCACATGGAGGCAGATAGTTGGGATAATGACAGGTTTGTGCTTTATTTACAGATGACCAACAAAGCATATCATGACAAATAATAATACATATGAGTACAGAAATAAAAATAACAGGAAAATAACGCTTGTTGGGCGTGGTAATAACGATGCCGTTCCTTACTCCGAAGCTGTTTGGAAGTGTGTAGTGTACTAGTGGTTCCACTGATGAAGAATAGGTAGTTATTGTTTAGGCCCATTTTGTGAGGATGAGTTGGAATTCCTTGTGTTGGTAGCTCTTTCCCTGGAATTTAATGTGGTTGTTTGTGTCGTGGCAGTAATCCAATTTGATCATGGAGGCAGTAATGGTTTTATATCCATAGGGGGCCTGTTGGGGATGTGGGAGGTGATCTCTCAGACCCCAGTGTCCATGTACATGGGGAGCGCCCCCAGTTTCCCTTTAGAGACTGCCTAACTGAATAAATAAACTGCAAACAAAACAGCTGAAGCATAACAGAAGAAATGTAAACAAATATAAATATAACAACAAAACCCCGACAAAACAAACAATTTTGAATATTTCTGACACTGCAGGGCGAAAAAGATACTGGAGCAGATCAATTCCAAGACGCATTTGTTCCTTTGCTTGTATCACAACATGAAGGCATTGAAACGGCTGTCTAGCCGAGGAGCTGGGTTCTGTAAAATGCCCAAGAAAGGTACTTGTTCTTTTGAATGTGCACCTTCGTATATTATCTGGCTTGCCGCAAACCTAACAGTGGTTAGTTGGTCCCCTTTACACGGCTCATTTTGTATAAGCTTTGCGTTCTGAACACTAAGCTCCAACCTATTTTGTCCACAAGTCCACAAAAGAAGGGTCAAAAGTTGCCTTGCGCTTTGGGCTAGTGGTGGGAGTAGACCCCCCGAAATTATGGTTGCGCGACTTACGTCTAGCATTTGTATTTTGTGGGTCTCCATAGAAAGGTAGAAAGTTCAATCTGAAGCCTGCGAAACTGCGAAATAGCCAGCGAATCAAGCGATATGCCTTCGAGAAAGAATTACGCTTCTTAGATGCAACGTCCCAAAGGGGTACGAACAGGCGCTTTGACGATTGTATTGCAAACGATGACCTGTAGTCTTCTGGTCATGACCTGTCAACCCCCTGCTGACGACAATGTCTAGGAAGAGTAATGCTGGGTTTACTTGACGCAGGGGGGGTTAGCCGCTTTTGGTTTCATATCTTGCTGACCTGTCGCCCAGGTGGCCACGGGCACACGGCAACTTGTGGAGTACTAAAGCTGTACTGAATTAGGTACAAGGGATTTGGCCTGGAATGGGCGTCAGCGCAATGTCAGCGGCAAAAAACCCTATTTGTGGCCCTCAGTTTCCGGGCGATCAAAATTATGAGCCGCATGCGAAACTGTTCAGGTCGCTAGATAGCAGGATCATTGGCCCAGTATTAGAGCTTATACCTCCCATTCGTAGATTTGAAAGGGGTGGACGATCGGAACCGCAGGAGCTCGCGGACCTAGGTGTCGATTCCGTCAATGTGTGAGTTGGAATCGACACCGCACTAAATGAACTCGATCTAACTCGCTGAGAAAAAGTTTGGTTATATTTGAAGCCCATGGCCTTACAAGCATCCTAGGCCAATACTTCATTCAGACAGAATTCATTTCGAGCATCAGCATCGCAGTCAGAAACCTCTCCTCCCGATACCAGTTTTCACCCTCTTCTCGTGATTTTGCATGCGGCGAGTGGATAAGAGTGACACGCTGGCGAAGTTAAAATGGACGTTTCTGTACTCCACAAGTTGCCGTGCGGGCACGGGGGTCTTCCCGTCGGTGCGGGCTCAATGCTAGCATGCTAGTCTCATCTTATAAAGTAGGGCGATAGTAGGTTGTGAGATGATTTAGGGGTAGGTCACACTGCTCTTAGTCCGTCCGATTTTGGTCGATTTTGCCGATCACCAAAATCTTAGTGGTCACGCTACAACATTGACCAGAATCGATATTGGTCAGGACCAAAATCGGACCAAAAGCAAAAGCTAAATCGAGCAAAAGCAAAATCGGGGGGGGGGGGGGGGGGGGGGGGTATTTGCCTCGATTTTGCTTTTGGTCCGGATTTTTTTCTGGAACTTTATATTGTTTTCTGTTGTTATCTTTTCCGTATCTTAGTTGTTTCACTCATACCTTTTCTTATCCAATTCTTAATCATTGTTGCTTCTAGTCTTCAAATTTTTCAGAGGGTGCGGCACAGTCGCAAGCTGATATTGTGTTGAGATATGGCCCAAATAGCTGCAAATGAGAAGGAACATGTTACATAAATTGTATAAAAATACGAAATCATCCAACTCTCTCTCGCTATTGGGGATGTCTCTTCAGCCTATTGGGCTTGCACATGATCATTAGGTGTGTGCTGTCAAGCAACTGCCTACTCAGCTTTTTCAACGCTTTTTCTTTCAGCACTTCTTGTCACGGTTTGGCAAGTCTGTCAGCCTATTTGGCTTACCCCTGGACTGTCACACACTGACCTAGACATGTCATAGGCTGACCCCTGGACTGGCACTGACTAACCTAGAAACCGGGCCACCGGGGCCTGGGCAGCCTAGGTTTCTAGGTAAGTTTCTAGGTCAGAACGAGGATGGTGCCTGCTATCCCTCAAATCCGAGTGGGCCATGAAAAAGGTTTCCCAACTGTGCGTGTGTGTAGGTTACGGGCTCAACCCCGATCACCCTTTCCATGTAGGAAGCTAGCAAGTTCCTCTTGTGACCAGATGCACCCATGGTACCAGGTTCCCAATTGACTGTGTTGATATCAGAGGGAACAACAGGTTCCAGCTGCATGTCTTGAGGATAAGGATGCTTGCGCTCCAAGAAGTTGTGCAAGGCACAGCATATCCGAGAAACCTTGACCGCAGTGACAGGGTCTCGAAGACGTGTACTGTACAGTAGCCTAAATCGACCCTTCAGTCTACCGAATGCACAATCAACAACCCGCCTTGTTCTAATCAAAGCATAGTTGAAGTTGAACTGGGCAGGTGTAGGGTTACCCACCTCATAACACTTCATGAGGTGCTCTGTCAACTTAAAGGCACCATCGCCAACTAAATACGGCATTACTTCCATCCCATCAATATGTCGAGGCTGTGACCCTTGGGGCATTGCCAAGTACTCTTGGATTCTCAGGCCTAGACCACTCCTATTAAAGGTAGCAGCATCCCCTGCACACCCGCAGTCAGCTAGGGTTACTAAAAATAAGGTTTCAAATCCCTACCACAGGTCACTACCGCTGCAGGACCAGTAATTGTTCACATCTTGAGGGAGGATAGAGAGGGGAGGAGAGAGAGAGGAGGGAGAAGAGTGAAAACCGGTTGGAGATGATGACACATGTCAGAGATGAACCGGCAGACCACTCTCATGATTGCCAACATTTTTGGAGGGGGCAATGCGATGATGGGTATGAACCACTCCATTCCTGGCAGCTCCACCCCACACAATGGGGGTGGGATGATGGGTCCTACGATGTCCACCCCACACAATGGGGCAGGGATGATGGCTGGTGCCACACAGGCGTACCCCCAGACGTACCCTATGGGTACGTCTGGGGGTACGCCTGGGATGATGGGTGGTCCATTTATGCCAAACATGAGCCAGAACCCCCCTAGCTAGATGGCTATACTGATTTTTTGTTGCATGTCGTTGGCACATTACTCGTGCGGTACCCACGAGAGAGATTGTCACTTGGTAACATGGATTCAGGAACCTCGTCATATTTCCTATGTAGCAAGATTTGAGAGGTTGAATTTAAAGTGGTACATTATTCCTACTTGGTACTTCATCAGTTGTTCCCAGCAAGCGAATTGTTATATTATTCCCCAATTGAACTTGGCTACATCCCTCTAGCAAGCAACTTGGATTTCTTTTCTTACTATTATTAATGGACGACTTGGTCATATAATTTAAACCGAGGTTGTAACAGAGGTTCCCAAATCTGCATTGTTTCCACTATCCAGTCTCCCTACTTGCAGCTCCCTGTAGCTCCGTCCCTGCTGCGGGCAGCTCCCAGCTCCCTGTTCCCAGCTCCCTGCAGGTCATCCAGGTTCCCAGCTCCCAGGTCCTCCAGGTTCCCAGCTCCATGCAGGTCCTGCAAAAAAAACAAAAGCGCACCAATTAAAAAACTGGTGCGAGCGCACTTTTTCAAAGGCAAGTGCGCTTTTTTGACAGCGCACATTTTTTGAAGGCATCGGCACTTTGGGGGCTGTCAAAAAATTGTCATCAGTTCAAAAACATTACAGCTTTTAGACTTGAAAACAATCAGCTATACTACTGTATTTAAGTACCTGACCAAAAGCAAAATCGAAAGCAAAATCGGATCAATAAATTGTCTCAAAGACCAGATTTTGCTTTCGATTTAGCTTTTGGTCCGATTTTGGTCGCTTTTGGTCCTCACCAAAATCGGGCCAAAAGCGGACCAAAAGCGGACCAAAAGCGAAAGCTAAATCGACCAAAAGCAAGAGCAGTGTGACCTACCCCTTAGCCCTTTTGGCCCAGGCAGTTGGGCTTTTGGTTTCAGTGGTTTCGGATCTCCATTTTCCGAGACCTGTCGCTGGCGTGGCCACGGGGGTGGTCCGCCCATCGGTACGACGGGCTCAGATGCTAGTTATTTATATAGTTTGACATCCAGGGTATGGTAATCCTAACCGACTGGAAGGGAAAAGGACCTCTTGCCCTTGCCCTTGTCCGTTCCTTGAAAATCAATTAGTTCTTTAGATATTTTGAGATCCCCAGTACAGTAAGATAATAGCAGCAAACTCTAGTAGGCCTACCCGACAGGAAGGGAAAAGGACCTTATCCGAACCACGACCCAACAGGTTGCGGTGCGGGAAGGTCAGCTGAGTGCAGGGGGGTGAGTGCAGGGGTAGTCGCGAAGCGATTTCCGGAGGTGGCATTATCGTTTCACCCCCTGCCATGCCTTGTGGCGAAAGCTACGCGAAAGTGCCAAGCAAGGGTACATAAGGGTAAGCAAGTGACTGCCTCGAGCTCCACAGAGCACAGATTGGGACAGGGAATCTATCAGTCGCCATCAAATTGTGCCATCCATCACATTGCCTGAAGTTCATTTGTCAGAACCTGCTCGATTCTGCTCCCTCATTCCGACTGCTGCGGGTCGGTATGCCAGCCTGTCAGGGCTGGAAAGGGTCTGGTATGGTACTTGTTGACTTGTGCAGGTCAAATCTCCCATCATGGGTTTCCTTCTCAAACTTCTGAACCAAATCCAGCTGGGTAGAATATGCTGGGAGGGTGCAAACTAGTTACTTGCAGCAGGGATTGTGTATGTTACTTGCGTAAGACTCCTGAAACATGATATCTCATGCACATTTGGGGCTGTATGGGGGCAAAACTTTGGGGGTTCGCTGTTGCCCCCTCCGGAGTCCCTCCATTTGGAATTCTTATTCCGCTACGAGTAGCTTCTTACTCCACTACTTTCGAAATTCCCAGCCTCCCTCCTCGCTAGGGATCTGCTCCTCGCCCTTTCTCGCAGTCTGGAAATCAAGTTTCTTAAATATTCGCCCCCTGCCCTGCTCGTGACTGCTAATGCGTTTTTGGCGGAGCCCCCCCCTTCTGGGGGACGGGAGCGGGAGCCCCCAGGGTTCCCCATTTGTACGAATGTCCGACCGCACCCCCGAGACGAAGCCTGACACGTCAGCCAACGGTCTCGTAACTAACTCGATTCCGTTTCCACCTGTCGCTGTGAACACTCTCCGTCATGTTTTAGCAACACATGCGACACTGCAATGAACTGTGTCGCTGAGGACTACTCGAGTCTGTTCCCCGACTGCGGGCCTTTCACATTTCTTACCAGAGTTGGGCATTGTAGCAATGTGTGTTTTTGAGTCGAGAATAAAACATTTGCTTGGAAAATTATGTGGGCGTTAGGGTTGTTCAAAAATCTCCGAGAGGTAACGTTGCACACACAATGTTGACACGTAGACACGTGCATGCTGAATTATCCTGGTAGGCGTCCATGTTGGCTGTCATATTACTGTACTTGGCAGTTGTAGAAAAAGTGAACCAAATCATTCTGCGCTCTAAGTCTCTATCTATGGCGGTAATTTCACTCGCTCTAACTATGGCGGTAATTTCAAATCTGGACTTGCTTTGACGGCTACATTTGTAAACACATTCCTGGCTGTGGCGGTTCCATTTAAACCACATTCAATATCCCATTATCGGAAATTGATCCCTGGGCCTAGGCTTATTAAACTTATAACTTAATACAATATCCTGGTCATAGGTATTATAAACAGATACAACTGGGCATACATTTATAACTTTGCATCCAATCATGATATTGCAACCCATATGTGCTGCAGACAGTGAGCACATGTAAATGCAGGGCCACATTTGATTTCAGACAGTGCAAGACAACATTTAAGCGATTACATTTAAACACACATTCTTGACCATGGCAGCCTTAGAAGCAACTCTCTGTATCCTTTACTCTTCAGCTAGGCTTCCCTTGGCAGCTAGTCTTGCAACGACCTGAACGGCACAAGCTGCAGCCTCGACCGATCTCGGCGGCTTTCCTATCGGTGATGTCGGGCGGGTCGAGCTTGTTAAAAAACGTGGAGATCAGTGACTGTCCCGGACGTTGTTGCGGGATAGGGCGGTAAACACCACCTCGAACAGGGGAGAGGGGGCGAAGGCGGGTGTGGTGTGTAACTGTGTATGTGTGTATATTGGGGGGGGGGGGGGGGGGGGGGGGGTCAAGACCAGCCAGCAGAGGGAGAGAAAGGAGCCACACCATGATCTGACTGTACGAGCGCTTGAGCGCCCAACGTCCTTGGAGCATCCATCAATAATGTTAAAACGATCTTACAATTTTACTTGAACCACTCTGCCGGCTTTATCAAAAATGTGTACTATACTGAATCGTGCTCAGTGCACGGACATTGGCAGTAGACCCGGTTTAGGCTCGAACCACATGTTGGCCTATACGCTAACATTGCAGGGTTTGGGCGATACCCTTACCGCCAAATGAGCAGCCAACAATATAGGGGCCTACGGTGATATTTTGTTTTGCCCCAATTTCGGCTTTTATAGCCATGCCCAGGCCATAATTTGAAGGTGTCCCCTCGAATATGATCAAACATTGTTTTGCGAACATGTTCGAAAGGCTGTCAACTGAAGATCTATCAAAACAAATATGATCTCGATCGAGGGAACACCGACCTAGAGACATGCCAAAACTTGTAACCAGATGTAGCTCCCCCCCCCCTCCCCCCGCCCCCGCCCCCGCCCCCGCCCCCGCCCCCGCCCAAGCTACCCCCCGGGAGGGCCCCCGCCCCCGGAGCTACCACGGTGTTTTAGCTACACCCCTTAGCTACACCCACCCATACGCACAGCTACACACCACCTGGAATTCGACAGGCCAGAATTGATCACACGTGAATAATAGCGTATCAGACGTGTCTGTGGAACAGGTATCTGCTTTCAACCTACTTCTCACCCAAAGGCCACGGCCTGCATACTGCTCCTTTTAAAGCGCGAAGAGGACCATCGATAGTAAATCTGGCGCAGCACTTTCGCATTCCCCAGCTGCCCCCTCTATCCTACGATTCACCCCCACCACCGTACCTCCACACTTCAAAACTTAAGGCCCATATTGCCCCCCTCACCACCACCACCACCACCGCTTATACCCATTGTCCCTTTACAATGCTTCGACCCAATATTAGCACGTCTTGCTCTGCCGCTCGCTATGCCCCGGTGTTAAAGGCCACATGCACTTTCGGGCCCATGCGTGGCAGCATCATGGCTTCGAAGCGAACCCCGACCCTCCCACACGCGCAATTGCTCCCTGCCTGGGGCAACACCCCAGCCAGGCATAGCCGTAGGGCAGCCGCTCAGAGACCTCGGAGAACGACCCACGTCCCCAGAATCGCTATGGCCGATAGTCCAACGGAGGTGAAGGAGGAGGGCAACATAGACCTGGAGGACCCAAGGTGTGACCTCTAGCCTGACTCTGTGTGTTGGGGGAGGATGTGGTAGATGTGGGTGGCATGCTTATCAAGGGTTGGATGTGGGTGGGATATTTTTCAAGGGTTGGATGTGGGTGGGATATTTATCAAGGTTTGGATGTGGGTGGGATGTTTATCAAGGGTTGGGGCATGGGACATGGGATGGAGTGGGTGTGGGTGTGGGTGTGGGTGTGGGTGTGGGTGTGGGTGTGGGTGTTGGTGTGGGTGTGGATGTGGGTGAGTGGGAGTCCAGTGTCCACAGGAGCTCCATGGAAGTAGCCCCATGGTGGTGGAGGAGGCGGGCATCAGGTAGCTTGTTGTGTATGGAGACGGGGACCACATGATGATTTTTTCATTATTATGGTGCCCTATTGAACTCCTATTCCACCCAGGGCTTGACCGTCCCGAAGCAGGAGGACGTGAGGTATAACCTCAAGCCTGTGGGTGGTGTGTAGTGGTGTGTGGTAGTGTGTGGTGGTGGTTGGGGGTGTGGTGGTGGTGAGTGGGTGGATGTTTGGCAAGGTTTAGCAAGGTTGGTGTGTGGTGTGTGGATGTTTGGCAAGGTTGGTGGGTGGTGGATGGTGGATGGTGGGTGGATGTTTGGCAAGGTTTGGATTGGTTTGGATGCATCGCGTATTGGCCTTCAAGCTGCATGTTGTCTGCGGGTGGAGCAAATATGGGAAGGAATACACCATATATATTGTACCCTTGTGGGCAGACGCTTCGGTTCCTCATTTCTGTGGATATTTACGAAATCTCAGTTTTTATCATTATCAGATATTTACTCTGAAATTGACGAGGTACAAGGAAACACGGTGAGCAAACCATATATATTGTAGCCTTATACACCATTACACTGCATAATTTGTGGAGATGGATGCTAGGCAAGGGTTGAATTGTGTGGGTGTGGAGGTGGGCGAGTAAGTGTGGTGGGGTGGGGTTTATGGTGAGTGAATGTTTGGCAAGGGGTGGGGATGTTTGGGTGCGAGGATGGGTGTGTAGGTGGGTTAGGGTGGTTTGGGGTATATGCTGGGAGAATATTTGGCAAGGGTTTGGTTGTGTGTGTGTGAGTGTGTGTGTGTAAGTGGGGTGAGGTAGGGTAAATGGTAGGTGAATGTTTGGCAAGGGTTTGGGATGTGTGGGTGTGGCTGTGAGGGACGGTGTGAGGGTTTAGGTGTAGGTGGGGTGGGGGTGGGGGTATATGGTGGGTGGAAGTTTGGCAAGGGTTTGGGATGCGTGGGTGTGGCTGTTAGTGTGAGTGTGTAGGTGTAGGTGGGGTGGGGTTTATGGTGGGTGGATGTTTGGCAAGGGTTGAGTTGTGGTGTGGGGTGTATTTTTGTTTGTTTCTTTTTTCTTTTTTTTTTTCCCTCTTTTGTCTTTTTTTGTTTTCCCTTTTTTTTTTTATCTTTATTCTGTTGCTGTTATCTTTTGTCTAGTTTCACAGTTTTTTTTCTTTGGTTGGGTTTTCTGTTTTTTGTTTTTACCTTGTTTTTTTCTCTTTTTGTGTTGTTTTTTTCTAACCGGGTTTTGATTGTTTGAGTTTTGGGTGTGTGTTTTTTTGAGATTTGGGAATGGTGTGGGTTTGGTGTTGAGGTTGGGGGTGTCAGTGGGTGGGGTACTCTGGGTGGTGGGTTTTGTAAAGGTTTGGGATGGTGTAGTTTTTGGGTTGTGGTTTTAGAGGGTAAGGTGTGGGGTGGGGGTGTCAAGGGGTTTTTGTAATTTGTGGGGTGGTTGAAGGTGTGGGTGATTGGTGTATGCGTGGGTGCGGTTTTTTCGTTGGGTGGATGTTTTGGTTAGGTTTTGGGATTGGGTTTTTTGTTGGGTTTGGTGGTGGTGGTGGTGGTGGTGGTGAGGGTGGGTGTGAGGGTGGGGGTGTAGTTGTAGGTTGGGTGGGGTTTATGGTAGTGGATTTTTGGTGAGGGTTTGGGATGTGGGGGTAGGGTGGGGTGTATGGTGGGTTAATTTCTGGCAACGGTTAAGATGTGTGGGTTTGGGTTTGGGGTGAGGGTGTAGGTGGGGTGGTGTGGGCTGTATGGTGGGTGAATGTTTGGTGATGGCTTGGGATGTGCAGGAGAAGGAAAGCAGGGAACTGAGCAGGGAGAATGGAGGGAGCAGGGATATGGAGGGTGCCGTCGATCCTCAAGAGCTGATGCTTAGCAAGTTCATTCTCAAATTTGGGCACTTTTGAGCACACAGTAGTAACTGTATGTAGCATGGATTCAGGGCCCCCGTCGGTAAAACGATTGTGTGAGGCTCAGTTTAAGAATGCTTTTTCTTTTTAAGCCCTTCCTATCACGGTTGGGCAAGTCCCTTAAGCCTATCTGGCCTACCCCTGGACTGTAACATACATACATAGCTGGCCTAGAGGCACCATGTACAATGACGATTTTGAGGGGTAAGAGGTGCCAAAATGTTGGCGTTATTACCCCCAAACACTCTACCTACGTTTTTCTACTTAAAAAATATTCTGTGATTTAATTATTTTGTATATTTTTCTGACGAATGTTCGGTTCGCTGTCTTTTGTTTTGAAGTTGTGGGTTTCACAAAATTGGTTCATTATAAAAGAGTCAAATTGAAAGCATAGCTTTTCTTTTCAGCTACCAGCAGCAGCTACTAGGCAGCTCTCTTGGCTTGCCACCCAGCCAAATCTTCAGCAAAGTAGTGCATCTGGAAGCTGACAAGACAGTATTTCCAATACTTATGAGATCTTGATGCTTAGGTCAGTGGCTGGCCCCGGGAGCTGTCTAGAAGCTGTTGCTCGAAGCGGATAAGACAAGTCCCAAGGGCATGTCCCGAGCTACACAGAAAAACACTTCAGCAGTCACGGGCAGGGGGAAGGGAGCGGAGGGCAAGGCTGCGATTTATATTACATTTGCAGCACATTGGAAGAGAACAGTACAGTACATTGGAACAGAACAGAGCATCGGAACAGAACATAAGAAAAGCTGTGGGTGGTGTGGCTTGTGGAGCGACATATGTTGTTGCTCAGTGTTCTTTCTCAATGCTCCGCCTCTGGGTTGCCAGTCCGTCTTAGTTCTTTCCAAACTTGCCTAACAGCATTTGCCCTATTTGCCCAACAGCTTTTGCCTAACTTAGCTAATACGAATTTTATAAGCAGCTTTTTCCCAACTTGCCTAACAGCTTTTTCCCAACTGTCCTAACTTTCCTAACTTGCCAAGCAGCTTCTTCCTAAGTTGCCTCATAGATTTTGCCCAACTTGCCTACCAAAACCGTGTTAAGCAGCCCTTTATCCCTTTAGCCCTTTAGCCCCTTCAACTGGCTCCAGAACTGGTGGCCGGTGGTGTTGGTGGAGCATCAAGACAAAAGCCGCCCACATGCAGTCAAAATGATAGGGTGTAGATATTTCGTGTGGTGGGACTACATTGCATCTGACAGACCCCCTGTGGGTGTATATATATGTATGTGTAGTGTTGTTTTTACACTGCATTATATCTCTCAGCTTTTGACTAACACCAACGCAGTGTGGAGGAGCCCTCCATCCCCTTCAACTGGCTCAATAACTGGTGGCCGGTGTTAGTGGAGCATCTAAAAAAAAGCTGCCCACATGCAGTCACAATGGTAGGGTGTAGACATTATGTGTGGTGGGACTTAATGCATCTGACGGCCCCCTGTATACATACAAACTGTTTTTATACCTCGATATCTCTCTTATCTTTTGCCCAACACCAATGCAGTTTGGAGGAGCCCTCCACTCCCTTCAACTGGCTCAAGAACTGGTGGCCGGTGTTGTTGGTGGAACATTTAGACAAAAGCCGTCCACACGCCGTCACACTGATAGGACGACGGTATGTCGCGTGGTGGGACTCCAATGCATCTAACACTCCGCAGTCCTCGGAAGCTGCCAGTAGCACTGAAAACAAGGGTGCATGGCGCGTGTTTGATGATGCCTGCCCGCATCGGCTGGCACCTCTAAGTGGTGAGTATGGGGCGGTACACACTGAATGTGGGGCAGTACTCACTTAGTGTGGGGTGGGGTGGTACACACTGAGTGGAGGTTAGTGTTTAAGTAGCTTGGCATGTCTTTCATCTCTTGTGGCGAGCGATGTTGAGTTTACGCATGCAGATGGAGATCCCGTTTCGACAAATGGCTCAATGGTAGGGCTCCTTGAAATGATGAAGGTGCGGGTTTAAAAGCTGCCTAAGACTTGCCAAGTATTAGGCAGCGAATCCCTACGGTATGCTTCAGTGTTTGCGGTTGCTGTCAACCGCCATGGTAGCTATGTCCAGGTAAAGTAGCAGCTCGTTCCCCACCATCGTAAGACGGGGTTCCCTTAATACCATCACCTACCAGCTGGTCACCTTAGGTTGATAAGGGCGGTCATGATGTTTTCCCTCCTCTGTAGAGCCCTTTGGCATCCTCCCTTCAATGATCCCCCTCAACAGCTCACCCCTGTTGTGACCTGACTGTGATGTCCTCCTTTAAATGCTCCACCTCTACAACTCACCCTTTTTGTTACGTCCTCTCATATCCCACCCCTCAACTGCTCACCCCAATTGTTATGTCCTCCTTTCCCCCCCCCCCCCCCCCCCCCCCCCCCCCCCTCAAGAGCTCACCCCTCTTGTGATCAGATTGATATGACCTCCTTTAAATCCCCCCCCCCCCCCACCCCCCTGAACAGCTAACCCCGATTGTTATGTATGCCAGCTCACCCGGATGTTTATGTATTACTTGCAGAGGGACGAATTGAGTCGGATGGAACTCTACAATGCTCATACCATGGGTGGAGGTAAGTCGTTATTTCAATTATTGTAAGATTTATTCTATTTATGTATTTATTTGTTTGTATATTTATTTAAAATCTGAATTCGTACCATGGTTACATGTCAAGCGATATTTAAATTATCGCAAGCTTTATATCCACTTTATATCATTTTCCTTTTGAAGCTTGATTCATACCATGGTTGGAGGTAAGGTATAGATTGCGGGTGGTAAATGATAATTATATGCTATATACTATTATATGCTATATATCTTATATAGATAGCTATCTGCTTATGTGTAAAATAGTATATGCATATAAAGATTATATTATATCATATAATACTATGTGTAAATGAGAGAATTATACAGAAATTTGCTTTGGACCTAGATCCCTGCCTGAAAAATACATGGCGTTAGCAGCCACCCCCTCCACCCCTCCACCCATCATTGCCACAACCATCCATCATGTCCTACCATCTATCTCTGCAGGCAGAGGACAGCCTTTCCAACACCACCTCATGCAGCAGCCTTTCCCCCCAATTCCAATCCCGCTCATCATCATCTCCACCTCCGCTCTCACTCCCACCATCATAGACCTATCGACCATCATTCAATTTATTTCACCATTCTCGCACCTTTTTCACAGGTCTGTTGGTGCTGGCAAGTGCACCACCATGCCACAGGCACAGGACAGCCGTGCCAACACCACCACATGCAGCAGCCTTTTCCCCCAATTCCAATCCTGCTCATCATCATCACCACCCTCACTCTCACCCCCCTCCATCATCAACCATCACTCACCACAATCCACCATTCTCACACATTTTTCGTAGGTTTGTTTGTGCTGGCAAATGCACCACCATGCAACAGGCATAGGACAGCCGAGCCACCACCAACACATGCAGAAGCCTTTCCCCCCTATTACATTCTCCTCCTCCTCCTCCTCCTCCTCCACCCACATCATTACTATCATCATCATCACCCTCTCACCTCCACTGTCACAGGTTCGGTTGTGCTGGCAAGTGCACTACCATCCCACAAGCCGAAGGCAGCCGTGTTGCTGCCATCACATGAAGCATTCTTTCCCCCCTCTTCCATTCTTCTCCTCCTTCTCCACCCACATCATCATTATCATCACCCTCTCACCTCCACTGTCACAGGTTCGGTGGTGCTGGCAAGTGCACTACCGTCCCGCAAGCTGAGGACAGCCGTGCCGCTGCCACTGCATGCAACAGCCCACGCTCAGCAGCAACAGCGTATCCCACACAGGTGAGAGAACAGCATACTATAATGAGCTGTGGCCACACATTGGTTGTGACACACTATAATTAGCTGTGGCCACACATTGTTTGTGGCACACTAGATTTAGCCCTGGACACACACTAGTTGTGACGCAGTATAATTAGTTGTGCTGCCACCGCATGCAGCAGCCCCCGCTCAGCAGCTACGTCATATCCCACACAGGTGAGGCAAGAGCACACTATAATTAGCTGTGGCCACACATAAGCTGTGATACAGTATAATTAGTTGTGCTGCCGCTGCATGCAGCAGCCCCCGCTCAGCAGCGACGTCATATCTCACACAGGTGAGACAAGAGCGCTCTGAATATAATGGTGTACCTGTTTCCTTGATTCAGCTCTGATGTAAAGCAGGAGTTGTTGGAGGCATCACCTTTCCTTCCCGTCTTGCCCCTCATCACCCCCCCTCCAACGCCCCTCCTTCCCCCCCCTTCTTACCCCTCCTCACCCCCCTCCCCTCATCTCCCCTCCTCCTTTCCCCCGCAGGTACCCCCACTGGTCAGTTGTTTGTGTGGCCAGGTGCTGCCTTCATGTCTGAGGCTGCTGTCAAGTCCATCCTAGTATCAGAGTTGTTGGAGACATCACCTTTCCTCCCCTTCCTGCCCCTCATCACCCACTGTCAAATGCCCCTCCTCCCCCCCCCCTTCTTCCCCCTCGCCACACCCCCTCCAGCGCTCCCCCTCCTCCCCCCTTCTCATCCTCCCCTCCAATGCCCCTCCTTCCCCCCCCTTCTTACCCCTCCTCACCCCCCTCCCCTCATCTCCCCTCCTCATCATCCTCACAGGTCCGCGCTGGTATGTTATTCATGTGACCTGATACTGCCTCTGTGTCTGAGGCTGCTGACATATACATCATAATATCAGAGTTGTTGGAGATATCACCTTTTCTCCCCTTCCTGCCCCTCCCCCCCCCCTCCCCCTCCAACGCCCCTCCAGGCCCCCCCCCCTTCTTACCCCTCCTCACCCCCCTCCCCTCATCTCCCCTTCTCCTCACCCCCGCAGGTCCGCGCTGGTATGTTGTTCGTGTGGCCTGATGCCGCCTCCGTGTCCGAGGCTGCTGACACGTACATTCCAGTACCCGAGTTCTTGGAGAAGTACAGTGAACTGAACCCCATGGCATGCTTCTCAAGACACCTACCTTACAGCTACGAGATGCTGCTTGAAAACCTGGTGGACCCTGGACATCTACCCTTCAGTCACCACGGCTTAGGTAGACTGAACAGGTAAGCTGTAGTTTTGTTATTTGTTTGAATGTTTTAATTACTGAAGCATGAACTCATGGATTGGGTAGACTGAACAGGTAAGCTGCCGTTTTGTTATTTGTTTGAATTATATTTGTAGTGTAGCACGTGGTTGTGTGAGTGTAGGTGGGGTGAGTGGTGGGTGGGTGGGTGGGGGGTGGGGAGGGGGGAGCATCTGGCCCCATATAATGCTGGAAAACTTGGTGGACCCTGGACATCTACACTTTAGCCACCATGGATTGGGTAGACTCAATAGGTAAGCTGTCATTCTGTTATTTTTTGAATTACATTTTCACTGTTGCACGGTCTAAGGGCCCGCGTCAGTAAAACAATTGTTTGGGGTTCAGTTCATCAGTGCTTCTATGTTATAGCCTCTCCTGTCACAGTTGGGAAAGCCCTTTAAGCCTATTTGGCCTACCCCTGGACTGTAACAACTATCTTGCTTGTCTTATGGCCATGGAGACGATCGGAAACACTGGAGGACCCAGCTTGGCAAATGTTATCGTGCATGTTTTTCATTAGCCCCTCCTGTCACGGTTGGGAAAGCCCCTTTAGCCTATTTGGCCTACCCCTGGACTGTAACAACTATCTTGCTTGTCTCATGGCCATTATAGTGCCCAAGTAGGGTTACTTGATCACCTGAACTCCATGGAAGTTATGGACACTATACCTACCTCTGGACTGTAACATCCACTATGATGACACAGTATCAATACAATGTACATGCATGCTTGTTATCTCATTCATTAAGGACATGGGACGCAATCAATGGAACTTGGACACCTTGGAAGTCATGGACAGGTTGGAGTTGTGCTGTGTTGTTTGGCTGATGGCCATGGTAGTGCCCAATCAAGGGAACTTGAACACCTGGACACCTGAAAACCATGGAAGGCATGGGCACTAAACAGGTTGGAGTTGCGTTTTGTTGTTTGGCTGATGGCGCTGGTGAGCGTCGGAAACACTGGAGGATCCAGTTAGGAAAACGTCACCATGCAAGTTTTGCATCTCATTTATCAAAGACATGGTTCTCAATCAATGGAAGTTGAGCACATGAACACCATGGAAGTCATGGGCACTCAACAGGAGTTGTGTTCACTTGTTTGGCTGATGGCCATAGTCACACCTAATCAATGGAACTTGAACACCTGAACACCATGGAAGTCATGGGCACTCAACAGGGGTTGTGTTCACTTGTTTGGCTGATGGCCATAGTCACACCTAATCAATGGAACTTGAACACCTGAACACCATGAAAGTTGTAAGCACTCAACATGTTGGAGTTATGGTGCTTGTTTGTTTGGCTGATGGCCATGGTTCACCAGGACAACCCTGTTCATCAAGCATATGGTACCCAAGCAATAGAACTGGAACACTTGAACACCATGGAAGTTATGGGCACTACGCAGGTTGGAATGATGTTATTTGTTTGGCTGATGGCCATGGTTCACCAGAATGATATTGACAGCCCTGTCCATCAAGAGTATGGTACCCAAGCAACAGAACTTGAACCCCCGAACACCACTGAAGTCATGCGCACTCAACCAGTTAAAGTTGTGTTGTTTTGTTTGGCAGATGTCCATGGTGAACATTGGAAACACTGGAGGACCCAGTTTGGAAAACGTCATCATGCATGTCTGTCGCGCGGTAATTCAAGCTCAGGCGCAGAGGGCCTGCGAAACCAAATAAACCTAACATGGCAGCCATTCTCTAGTATGTACGCATGCATGCAAACAGGAGGGTTCCCTCAATCTCACGCCTGTGGCACGGCGTACTAATTTCCAAGTTTTAATCTTCAACTTGCAAGCATGTTTGTCATCTCATTCATCAAGAATATAATACCCGAGCAATGGAAAAGTTTTTCTTTGTGCTAAGGGACGCAATTTGAGTGACTCGGTGTGACCCCAGTGCGACCCGCTTCTGATCCATATCTGACTAGTTCAGCCAGACCCATGTATCGCCATGCAGTGACGGAATGGCAAAGGAATGGCGACATGTCATCGTAAAAACTTCCCTTCTCCCACCTCCCTCCTCCCTCCTTCTACCTCCCTCATACCACCTCCCTCCAACCCAAATGCTTAATCAGAGATTCCGGTGGCCCTGTGCACATATTTGACCTACGCAACAGTAATAGCCAGGTAGAGGAGGGCTCCGGTGGCATGGATGACCCCCCCCCCACCACCACCACCACACACACACACACACACACACACTGACATACACACACACTGACACACACACCTATCCCAACTGCTCATCCAGGGACTCCGGTGGCCCTACGCCCATGATCGACCTGCGCAACGGCAAGGGCAATGTAGAGGAGGGCTCAGGGGGGCTGGCTGACCCAGCCCATTTTAAGGGCATCAAGGTCGACCCCATGTTCCCCTTCCCTGATGACTTGGACAAGGCAACCTTTGAGGTCATTCAGCTAGATTTCATGTCGAGTGCTACCAACCTCGCCTTCCATGCACCAGCCCACGTCCGCTACCTCAGGTAAAAGGGAATGAGGATAGCTCTGCTCTGCCTTGCCAGCTATGTTTTCAACTACAAAAAAATGATTTCCTCAGGTTTCCTCTAAAAAAGTTAAAGGTCATTCAGCTTGACTTCATGTCGAGTGCTACCAACCTCGCCTTCCATGCACCAGCCCACGTTCGCTACCTCAGGTACGAGGGAATGAGGATAGCTCCGCTCTGCCTTGCCAGCCATGTTTTCACCTACTAAAAAAATGATTCCCTCAGATTTCCTCTAAAAAAAAACGAGTTAAAGGTCATTCAGCTTGACTTTATGTCGAGTGCTACCAACCTTGCCTTCCATGCACCAGCCCACGTTCGCTACCTCAGGTACGAGGGAACGAGGAAAGCTCCGCTCCGCTTTTCCAGCTTTGTTAAAAACTTCTCTAAAAACTGTTTCCTAGGAGAAAAACTAAAAACGTTTGTGGTTATTCACCTAGACTGCATGGCTGTTGCCAGCAACTTAGCCTTCCACGCACCAGCTCGTGTTCGCTACCTCAGGCACAAGTGAATTATGAAAGCTCCGCTCCTCCTTGCCAGCTTTGTTTTTAACTTCTCTAAAAAAGAATTCCTTGGAAAAAAACTAAAAAGGTTTGAGGTCATTCACCTAGACTTCATTGCTGTTGCCAGCAACCTTGCCTTCCACGCACCAGCCCGCGTTCCCTACCTCAGGCACAAGTGAATTAGGAAAGCTCCGCTCCTCCTTGCCTGCTTTGTTCTAAACTTCCCCTTCGAACGATTCCCTCGAAAAACTTTAAAAATGCATTCATTCACCATTCGATTCATGGCTGCCTACACCAACCTTGCCTTCCACGCACCAGCCCATTTTCGCTACAACAGACAGAGGTTAGTTGAGCTGTACCTGACTCCCACATCCCACCACCACCACTACAAAAACCACTGCCACCAAACCCATACCCAAAACCACCACCACCACATCCACCAAAAACAAACCAACACTACCAACACCACAACTAACACCAACACCAGGTCTGGGTCTTCAATAGGAGGGAGATGGGGCGCAACGGTTCTGTACCTGACTCCCACATCCTACCACCGCCACCAAACCCTCAACAAAAAAACAAAAACATTACCACAACCAACACTACCACCATCACCACCACCACCACAACTAATACCACCAGCACTACCACCAGGTCTGGGTCTTCAATGGGAAGGAGATGGGGCGCAACGGTTCTGTACCTGACTCCCACATCCTACCACCGCCACCAAACCCCCAGCAAAAAACAAAATCATTACCACAACCAACACTACCACCACCACAACTAATACCACCACCACTACCACCAGGTCTGGGTCTTCAATGGGAGGGAGATGGGGCGCAACGATTCTGTACCTGAGTCCCACATCCCCTGGGAAATCCGTTGTTTTCTTGTTCAACTTCTTCTCTGGTATGCAGCCACAGGTAAGACCACATGCACAGTGTGTGTGTCTGTTTGTGTGTGTGCCTGTATGTCTGCTTGTATACATGCACAGTGTGTGTGTGTGTGTCTGTGTCTCTGTATGTTTGTCTGTGTTTTTATACATGCACAGTGTGCGTCTGTCTGTGTTTTGTATACATGCACAGTGTGTGTGTCTGATTGTGTGTGCCTGTATGTCTGTGTTTGTATACATGCATAGTGTGTGTGTCTGTCTCTGTATGTTTGTCTATGTTTTTATACATGCACAGTTTGTGTATGTCTGTGTTTTCTATACGTGTACAGTGTGTGTGTCTGTTTGTGTGCCTGTATGTCTGTGTTTTGTATACGTGCACAGTGTGTGTATCTGTTTGTGTGTCTGTATGTCTGTGTTTGTATACATGCACAGTGTGTGTATGTCTGTGTTATGTATACGTGCAAAGTGTGTGTCTGTTTGTGTGTCTGTATGTCTGTGTTCGTATACATGCACGGTGTGTGTATGTCTGTGTTTTGTATACATGCACAGTGTGTGTATGTCTGTGTTTTGTATACGTGCACATTGTGTGTATCTGTTTGTGTGTCTATATGTCTGTTTGTATTCATGCACAGTGTGTGTATGTCTGTGTTTTGTATACGTGCACAGTGTGTGTATCTGTTTGTGTGTCTGTATGTCTGTGTTTGTATTCATGCACAGTGTGTGTATGTCTGTGTTATGTATACGTGCACAGTGTGTGTCTGTATGTCTGTGTTCGTATACATGCACAGTGTGTGTATGTCTGTGTTTTGTATACGTGCACAGTGTATGTATCTGTTTGTGTGTCTGTATGTCTGTGTTTGTATTCATGCACAGTGTGTGTATGTCTGTGTTATGTATACGTGCACAGTGTGTGTCTGTTTGTGTGTCTGTATGTCTGTGTTCGTATACATGCACAGTGTGTGTATGTCTGTGTTTTGTATACGTGCACAGTGTGTGTATCTGTTTGTGTGTCTGTATGTCTGTGTTTGTATTCATGCACAGTGTGTGTATGTCTGTGTTATGTATACGTGCACAGTGTGTGTCTGTTTGTGTGTCTGTATGTCTGTGTTCGTATACATGCACAGTATGTGTATGTCTGTGTTTTGTATACGTGCACAGTGTGTATCTGTTTGTGTGTCTGTATGTCTGTGTTCGTATACATGCACAGTGTGTGTATGTCTGTGTTTTGTATACGTGCACAGTGTGTATCTGTTTGTGTGTCTGTATGTCTGTGTTTGTATTCATGCACAGTGTGTGTATGTTATGTTTTTTATACATGCACAGTGTGTGTCTGTTTGTGTGCCTGTATGTCTGTGTTTGTATACATGCACAGTGTGTGTATCCGTCTCTGTATGTTTGTCTGTGTTTGTATACATGCACAGTATGTATGTCTGTATGTATTTGTATACATGCACGGTGTGTGTCTGTTTGTTTGTTTGCCTGTATGTCTGTGTTTGTATACATGCACAGTCTTCGTATGTTAGTGTGTGTCTGTGTCTGTGTTCGTATACTTGCACAGTGTGTGTATGTCTGTGCTTGAGTGTCTGTTTGTGTGTGTGTCTGTTCGTGTGTGTATATGTGTGAGTGTGTGTGTGTGTGTTTGTGTGTGTATATGTCTGTGTATGTGTGTGTGTGACCTCCATTTCTACCCTTCATTATCGGCATTGGCCATCTCACACCTCACACCTTCCTACTCCCATCTCCCTCCTACCACCTGCCTCCTACCACCTGCCTCCTACCACCTGCCTCCTACCACCTGCCTCCTACCATCTACCACCTGCCTCCTACCACCTGCCTCCTCCTTCTTCCCACTTCCCTCCGTCCTACCACCTGCCTCCTTCGTCCTACCACCCTTCTCCTCCCACATCCCTCCTACCATATCCCTCCCACCCACCTCCCTCCTCCCACCTATCACCTCCCACCTCCCCCCCACCTCCCTCCTAACACCTACCACATCCCACCTCCCTCCTCCCACCCACCTCCCTCCTAACACCTCCCACCTACCACCTCCCTCCTCCCACCCACCACCCTCCTAACACCTACCACCTCCCGCCTTCCCACCGCCCTCCTCCCACCCACCTCCCTCCTATCACCATACCACACTCCTCCCACCCCCTCCTCCCACCTCCCACCCACCTCCTCATAGCCCACCTACCACACTCCACCTTCCCACCTCCTCTCCTCCCAACCACCTCCCTCCTAACCCTACCCATCCCACCTCCCTCCTCCCTCCTCCCACCACCTCCCTCCAACACCTTCTAACCCTTCTACAAATCCCACCTCCCTCCTCCACCCAGCTCCTCCCCTCCTTCCACCTCCCCCTCCCTCCTACCACCTAACCCGCCTACCACATCCCACCTCCCATCTTCTCTCCGTCCCACCCGACCACCTCCCTCCTACCACCTACCCACCTACCACATCCCACGTCCCTGCTCCTACCACCCCCCTTCTCCTTCCTACGCCCTCCCTCCCTCCCCATCACCTCCCTTCCTTCTTTCTACCACACCTTCCTCCCTCCTAACCCCCCCCCGTCTTCCTTCCTACCAACTCCCATCCTCCCCTCCCACCTCCCTCCTTCTTCCTACCACCTCCCTCTTCCTTCTACACCTTTGTCCTCCCCACATCCCTCCTACCACATCCCACATCCCACCTCCCCCAACCACATCCCACCTCCCTCCTCCCATCCACCTTCCCCCTCCCGCCTCCCACGTCACCTTCCACCTCCTCTCTCCACGTCCCACCTTCCACCTCCCTCATACCACCTACCACCTTCCATCTCCCTCCTACCACTGCCAACATCCCACCTCCCTCCTCCCACGTCCCACCTTTCACCCCCCTCCTCCCACGTCCCACCTTCCACCTCCCTCATACCACCTACCACCTTCCACCTTCCATCTACCACCTACCACACCACCTCCCACTCACTTCCCTCCTCCCACATCCACCTTCCACCTCCCTCCTACTACCTACCACTTACCACATCCCACTTCCCTGCTCCTACCCACCTCCCTTCTCCTTCCTACCACCTCCCTCCCACCACCTCCCTCCTTCTTCCTACCACCTTCCTCCCTCCTACAACCTTCCTTCCTTCTACCACCTTTCTCCTCCCACATCCCTCCTACCACATCCCACATCCCACCTCCCCCCTACCACATCCCACCTCCCTCCTCCCATCCACCGTGCTCCTCCCCCCTCCCTCCTCCCACGTCCCACCTTCCACCTTCCTCATACCACCTACCACCTACCACCTACCATATCCCACCTTCCATCTCCCTCCTACCACTGACCACATCCCACCTCCCTCCTCCCCCGTCCCACCTTTCACCTCCCTCATACCACCTTCCACCTTCCACCTACCACACCACCTCCCACCCACTTCCCTCCTCTCACATCCACCTTCCACCTTCCACCTACCACCTCCCACACCACCTCCCACCCACTTCCCTCCTCCCGCATCCCACCTACCACCTCCCTCCCTCCTACCATCTGCAGACGAAGAAAGGTTTTGAGCAGTTTAAGGCTAATATGATGAAGAAACTCTTCCCTACTTGGCTTGGCCACCTAAACTTTGGTCACGGCATCTTTGACGGTGACGGTGTGTTCCTGCACTATCAAGGGGAGAACATGAAGCTGAGCGGGAAGACAAGCAAGGTGTGTGCTGTGCAGTGGTTCACGGTGGTGTGTGTATGTGGTGGTGTGTGTGATGTAGTGTGTGTGTGTGGGGGGGGAGTTGGGGGGGGGGGGGGGGGGGGGGGGATCCTACCGCGCACCACACACCTTGGATGACTCACTCAGCTTCATGTTCTACCCACCTACTAACCACCACCAGCTCACCCACCCTCACTGTCAGATAAGCCTTAACTAACCACCTCCACCTTACCCACCCTCGCCCACCTTTCACCTAAGCTACAGCTGCTGATGGCATGCTTTCCAACTGCTTCAACACAAAGCAACTCTACACAACACAACACAATACAACACACCGTAATGCACCAGAACACAACACAACACAACCCCCATCAAACCACCACCACCTCACCCACCCATTGCAACCCACCACCACCTCACCCGCCCTTGCAAACCACCACCACCTCATCCACCCTCGCCTCCCTCACCCACATGCTGTATCATGACTACAACCTAGATACAGCTGCTGATGGCATGGTGGCCAAGTATTGCAACACAAAGCAACGCAACATAATGCATCACACCACAAAGGACCACAACACAACACAACCCCCATCAAACCACCACCACCTCACCCGCCCTTGCCACCCTCACCCGCATGCTGTATCATGACTACAACCTAGATACAGCTGCTGATGGCATGGTGGCCAAGTATTGCAACACAAAGCAACGCAACATAATGCATCACACCACAAAGGACCACAACACAACACAACCCCCATCAAACCACCACCACCTCACCCGCCCTTGCCACCCTCACCCGCATGCTGTATCATGACTACAACCTAGATACAGCTGCTGATGGCATGGTGGCCAAGTATTGCAACACAAAGCAACGCAACATAATGCATCACACCACAAAGGACCACAACACAACAAAACCCCCATCAAACCACCACCACCTCACCCGCCCTTGCAACCCTCACCCGCATGCTATAGCAAGACAACAGCCAGGTACAGCTGCTGATGGAATGGTGACCAAGTATTGCAACACAAAGCAACACAAAGCAACGCAACACAAAATAACACAATACAGCACACCGAAACACACCACAATGCACCACACCACAACTCCCCACCCCTCCCCCCCAGTTATACATCTTAACAAACCACCACCACCTCACCCACCCCCAATCTCAGGACTACTACCTAGCTACATCCGCCGATGTTATGGTGGCCAAGTGTTGCAAGACCAAGCAATAAAACTCAATACAACACAGGACAGGACCCCCCCCCCCCCCCCCCCCCCCATGATGTTATGGTGGCCATGTGTTGCAACACAAATCAATGCAAATCAATGCAACACAATACAACACAACACAACACAACCCCAGTCTTACACATTAACAAACCACCACCGCCTGACACACCCTCACCACCTCACCCACCCCCAATCTCAGGACTACTACCTAGCTACATCCGCCGATGGTATGGTGGCCAAGTGTTGCAAGTGGTTGCGCTCAGTGGCCGGGGGAGGACCCTCCTTCCCTCCAGGTGCACCACAAGCACCCTTGGTACGACCACAGTTGGCTTGGCTTGGCCTACCTTGTTCATGATACTTATATACTTATGTTGGCTTGGCCTCCTTGGTTCACCATACTTATGGCTTGGCCTCCATTTTTCACCATACTGATGGCTTGGCCTCCATCATTCATGATTGACTTGGCCTGGCCCCCATGGCCCACTTCTTCGCGATACTGTTTTTCATGGGGGATCAGATTGATGAGAGTTTTTTATTTATATAATGTATCATGTATTTTACAATGTTCATTATTACTTACCCACGATATCCTGTGTGCAGGATGTTGTATATTGTTTATATTTAGGTATGATATACTTAACAATATTCATTCTTATTTACCCACAATATGTGTGCAGGATATTACATATTGTATAATATGTCCTATGTGCTACAGGGATTTTTTTTCAAATCTGCAAGTGGTTTTCTTGTTAGCTTCATGGTTTTTGGTCTCCTCCATGGACAGCGTATTGGTGCTTTTTACAGCTTAAAGCGCAATTTAGGGCAAACAAGCCTTTTTTTTTACCTTCTTGTAGCGATCGTTTCGCTAAAACGGGGTCAAAACTAGCGATCTCTATATATATCAGGGGAAATCCCTATTCATTATTATTTGCCCACAATATATATGATTTCAAATCGCAATCAGCGATCGCAAATATATTACACACTATTCATTATTATTTACCCACAATATGCAGGATATCATATATTGTATATTATTTGCTATATATTATTCACTATCCATTTACCTATTTACACACAATATCACGAACTCAGGGCCCCCATTGGTAAAAGGATCGGTTGGGTTCAGTTCAGCATTGCTTTTCCGTTACTGACTCTCCTTACCATGGTTGGGCAAGTCCCTTCAGCCTATTTTGTCTACACCTGGACTGTAACAACTTCCTTATTAATATGATTTGTGCAGGATATTCCGAGGACGCAGCTACTGGATCGCTACGACTCACACACCAAGCACTGCAAGTCTTGTCGAGGTGCCATGCACAACTTCCAGGTAAGACTCCATGTGTATGTGTGGGTGTAGGTGTGTGGGTGTGTGGCTTTTTTGGGGGGGGGGGGGGGGGGGGTCTCACTCTTGAATCGTGTAGATTATTTGAGGTCGAATCTCACACCAAGCATTGTAAGTCTTGTCGAGGTGCCATGCACAGCTTCCAGGTGAGACTCCATGTGTATGTGTGGGTGTAGGTGTGTGGGTGTGTGGCTTTTTTTGGGGGGGGGGGGGGGGGTCTCACTCATGAATCGTGTAGATTATTTGCGGTCGAATCTCACACCAAGCACTGTAAGTCTTGTCAAGGTGCCATGCACAGCTTCCAGGTGAGACTCGATGTGTATGTGTGGGTGTATGTGTGTGGGTGTGTGGCTTTTTGGGGGGGTGGGTGGGGGGGGTCTCACTCTTGAATCGTGTAGATTATTTTAGATCGAATCTCACACCAAGCACTGTAAGTCTTGTCGAGGTGCCATGCACAGCTTCCAGGTGAGACTCGATGTGTATGTGTGGGTGTATGTGTGTGGGTGTGTGGCTTTTTGGGGGGGTGGGTGGGGGGGGTCTCACTCTTGAATCGTGTAGATTATTTGAGGTCGAATCTCACACCAAGCACTGTAAGTCTTGTCGAGGTGCCATGCACAGCTTCCAGGTGAGACTCGATGTGTATGTGTGGGTGTATGTGTGTGGGTGTGTGGCTTTTTGGGGGGGTGGGTGGGGGGGGGTCTCACTCTTGAATCGTGTAGATTATTTGAGGTCGAATCTCACACCAAGCACTGTAAGTCTTGTCGAGGTGCCATGCACAGCTTCCAGGTGAGACTTGATGTGTATGTGTGGGTGTATGTGTGTGGGTGTGTGGCTTTTTTGGGGGGGTGGTGGTGGTGGTGGTGGTGGTGGTGGTGGGGGGGGGGGGGGGTCTCACTCTTGAATCGTGTAGATCATTTGAGGTCGAATCTCACACTAAGCACTGTAAGTCTTGTCGAGGTGCCATGCACAGCTTCCAGGTGAGACTTGATGTGTATGTGTGGGTGTATGTGTGTGGGTGTGTGGCTTTTTTGGGGGGGGGTGGGGGGTGGGGGTGGGGGTCTCACTCTTGAATCATGTTGATTATGTGATGTCGACTCACACACTAAGCACTGCAATTCTTGTCGAGGTGCCATGCACAAGTTCCAGGTGAGACTCCATGTGTATGTGTGTGGGTCTAGGTGTGTGAGTGTGTGGCTTTTTTGGGGTGGGGTGGGGGTCGGGGGGTGGGGGAGGGGTCTCACTATATCATTGTGTGAATTATTTGATGTCAACTCTCACACCACGCACTGCAAGTCTTGCCGAGGTGCCATGCACAATTTTCAGGTGAGTAGCAGGGTTTGCCTTTAGAGCCCCAAAACTAATAATTGCACTCCAAAAGCTCCTAGGAGCACCCGGGTGCTATTAAAAGTTCCTTTTCCTATAAAATAAACACACGCACCAAGCACTGCAAGTCTTGCCGAGGTGCCATGCACAGCTTCCAGGTGAGAAACATTTTGTAGGTGTGGGTGTAGGTGTGTGGATGTGAGGATTTGTGTGTGTGTGTGTGTGTGAGGGTGGGGGGGTGGGGGGGTCTCACTCTCTAACTCGCTGATTATTTGATGTCGAATCTCACACCAAGCACTGCAAGTCTTGCCGAGGTGCCATGCACAACTTCCAGGTGAGAAACAATTTGTAAGTGTGGGTCTAGGTGTGTGGATGTGAGGCTTTTTTTAGATGGGGGGGGGGGGCTCACTCTATAATTATGTGGATTATTTGATGTCGAATCTCACACCAAGCATTGCAAATCTTGCTGAGGTGGCATGCACAACTTCCAGGTGAGAAACGATGTATCCAATCTTGCTAGAGTGGAAAACATTTTGTAAGGCAGGGGAAAGTCTGGTACTTTTAGTCATTTGTTTACTACAGGAGCTCTGACAAGTTGCGTTGGTGGAGTGCGTGAGTGAATTAATGGGTGTGTCGGTGAAAGAGTGGGCAAGTGAATGGGCGAGTGAGTGAGTCAATTGGTGTGTGAGTGAATGACTGGGTGAGTAAGTGAATGGGCGAGTGAGATAATGGGTGAGTGAGAGAGTTAGTGGGTGGGTGGGTGAGTGAGTGAGATAACGGGTGAGTGAGTGAGTTAATGGGTGAGGGAGTGAGTGAGTGAATGGATGGATGTGTGAATAAAGAGTGGATTCAAGGACTAATGAGTATTGAACGTTGTTATAGTCCAGGGGTAGGCCAAATAGGCTTAAGGAGTAGAAAGCATATAATCCTTGTGATTGCCTCCCCCCTTGTTCACCCCACACACACACACTTCCCTCCCCACCCTTCTCCCCCGCCATCCCTCCCCCATCCCCCCTCCCACCCCAACTAACTGCGCCGTACTGCTTTTCAGATGGCTCAACTGGTCGCTGCTGGTGGGACTGTGGCCTGTCTCTTAGGCTGCGCCATTACCCCCCCCCCCCCCCCCCCCCCCCCCCCCCCCCCCCCCCCCCCTTCCCCTCCCACCCTCCCCTTCCCTCCCCCTCCCCACCCCCGACTAACTGCGCTGTACTGATTTTTAGGTGGCCCAACTGATCATTGCTTTTGGGACTATGGCCTGTCTCCTAGGCTGTGCCGTTACCTCCCCCCCCCTTCCCTCCCCCCTCCCCCCCTCCCCAACTAACTGTGCCGTACTGATTTTCAGGTGGCCCAGATGGTCACTGCTGCTGAGACTGTGGCCTGTCTCCTAGGCTGTGCCATTACCTCCCCCCCCTTCCTTCCTCCCCACCCACCCACCCTTCCACCCCCCTCCCACCCCCAACTAACTGTGCCGTACATACTGATTTTCAGGTGGCCCAAATGGTCACTGCTGCTGAGACTGTGGCCTGTCTCCTAGGCTGTGCCATTACCTCCCCCCCCTTCCTTCCTCCCCACCCCCCCCACCCACCCATCCACCCTTCCACCCCCCCTCCACCCCCAACAAACTGTGCAATACTGATTTTCAGGTGGCCCAAATGGTCACTGCTGCTGAGAGTGTGGCCTGTCTCCTAAGCTGTGCCATTACCTCCCCCCCTTCCTTCCTCCCCACCCCCCCCCACCCACCCTTCCACCCCCCCTCCCACCCCAACAAACTGTGCAATACTGATTTTCAGGTGGCCCAAATGGTCACTGCTGCTGAGACTGTGGCCTGTCTCCTAGGCTGTGCCATTACCTCCCCCCCCTTCCTTCCTCCCCACCCCCCCCCCCACCCACCCATCCACCCTTCCACCCCCCCTCCCACCCCCAACAAACTGTGCAATACTGATTTTCAGGTGGCCCAAATGGTCACTGCTGCTGAGACTGTGGCCTGTCTCCTAGGCTGTGCCATTACCTCCCCCCCCTTCCTTCCTCCCCACCCCCCCACCCACCCACCCTCCCACCCCCAACTAACTGTGCCGTACTGGTTTTCAGGTGGCCCAAATGGTCGCTGCTGCTGGGACTGCGGCCTGTCTGCTAGGCTGTGCTGTTACCTCCGGTGCCCTTCTCCTCTCCAACCTACAGAACGCCCCTCCTCTTGGCCCTGACACTGCTACCACGCTCAAAATCGTGACGATCGCAATGGGACTGGCAGCACTGGCTTTTGCAGGCCTGTGGGAGTGGTGTGGTAACTGGGTGCAGAAGTTTATATTTGTTGACTATGTTCATGCAGACAAGCACTAGAGCACTGTTCTCCTTGCTTAGGTCTGACCATTGCTATGCTACGGGCAGTGCTGGCTTTTGCAGGCCTGTGGAAGTGGTGTGGTAACTGGGTGCAGAAGTTTATATTTGTTTACCATGTTCACGCAGACAAGCACTAGAGCTCTGAACTCCTTTTCTAGGTCTGACCATTGCAATGGGACTGGCAGCACTGGCTTTTGCAGGCCTGTGGGAGTGGTGTGGTAACTGGGTGCAGAAGTTTATATTTGTTTTCCATGTTCATGCAGACAAGCATTAGAGCACTGTTCTCCTTGTCTAGGTCTGTCCATTGCTATGGTACGGGCAGAAGCACTAGAGCACTGTGCTCCTTGCCAAGTTGTTGTTGTACTTGTGTGTGCGAGCAGTTCTGTCATGGTGTGGGATCTAGGTGCTGAAGTTCATCTTCATTGACGATGTGGACACAGAGAAGCATTAGAGCACTGTACTTCTTGTCTAGTTATTGTTGTACTTGTGTGTGCGTACAGTTCTGTCATGGTGTGGGATCTGGAGGCTGAATTTCATCTTCCTTGACAATCTTGACGCAGAGAAGCATTAGAGCACTGTACTTCTTGTCTAGTTCGTGTTGTGCTTGTGTGTGCATACAGTAATGCAATGGTGTGGGATCTGGGTCCAGAGGTATATCATTGTTGCCCTTGCTCACCCGGATATATGTATGTACAGTCCAGGGGTAGGCCATATGGACTAAAGGGACTTGCCCAACCGTGATAGGAAGGGTTTAAAAAGAAAAAGCATTGATGAACTGGACCTGGAAAAGCTCTTGGCATTTAGCATTAGCTAATTCATGAAGTGAGATATCAATTAGTCAGTTGTGGAACGCAGTTGTTGCAAGATGGATTTGTTTTCTGTGTTTGTTTTGGGGGCTATGCTTGGCAGGTGCTAGGCAGCTCCCGTTTCCTGACCTTCAGCTGAACCTGAAGCTATCTAGTGCATCTGAAAGCTCGCATGACGAGCATTCCTATGCTGTTGAAAGCTCTCAGATAGAATATGTGCTCTCCACAAGCTAGGATCCAGTAAAAACTGGATCTTGTGCTCTCCACAAGCTAGGATCCAGTAAAGCTAAAAACTGGATCTTGTGCTCTCCACAAGCTAGGATCCAGTAAAAACATCAACATTTTGGAGGCTGTCGATGTCGAAGGTATTATGTCTGAAGTTTTTGAGTCATGGAGGTTTAAGTACCCAAGTGACACCAATGCAGTTAGAGACACCCCTGATGAGAGAAGGGTTGGCTTTAAACGCCTCCGATACCAAAAATGGTTCGCAGCCAACAGCAATGATGAGAATGGCTTGATTCCCTTTACATCCGCCTTACATAAGCAGGATCAGATTCGTTCTATAGCACAGTTTAGAATGGGTTCCCATTGGCTGAACACAGAAAGAATGAGGGTGGTGGATAGAGCACACATCCCTCGCTCAATGAGACACTGTCAAATGTGTGGGTTCCAAAAAACTGAGGATGAAATGCATATGTTTGAGTGCCCTTTTTATAATGATATTCGCCTCCGCTACCAGAATCTGTTTACAGATATTTATAGGCATGTCCATGAGGATACCGACTTAACCGTATGGAATGTGGAATTCTGCGATTCCACATTCAGAACCTTTATGAATGGAAATGGCACTAAGTCTTTTTGGAGCAACCTAGCCGACTATCTTTCTACTTGTAGAAGAGCAAGACAGGAAGCCCTGGACTGCTTAGTGGCACCGTAATTTATTATCCCTTTTTTTTCTTCTTGAGACTTCTCATTTGTTAGCTTCTTACCTCCGCCACTGTAAGTGGTTGAGATCTGGGTCCTGCTCTAAGGGGTTTAATACCTACGCCACCAAAACGGTGGTTGGGAGTTTGGTTTGTTTGTCCTCGACACACCCCTGATGTAATGGGGTTTTTTGCTTTGTGGGTGCTTTTTCTTTTTGTTTAAAGCACAGAGTCTCATACACCCTCGCGGTGTCAAGTAGACTTTAACATGTAATGTAATGTAATGTAATGTGCGTGGCTAGTAGAGCTAGCTGGAAGCTGCCTTTCATAGCCCCCAAAGGAAACAGTGTTTTTACTCAGTTTAATTTTTCGGGTTAGCTTAGTTTGGGGTTAGGCCTTATGCCCTAGTTGTATGTGTGTATGCATGGATGCATAGAAACAGTTGTATGCATGGATGCATAGAAACAGTTCTAGGCATGGATGCATGGATGCATGCACTGCTCACTAAGTTTGTCATGCCTGTTCAAAGGTATACATGTGTGTATGTTGCAGTCACCTCAGGTGCATGTTAGCATATGTTGGCGCATGTTGCTGTCACCTCATGTGCATGTTGGCATATGTTGGCGCATGTCGGCGTATGTTGGCGCATGTTGGCGGATGCTGGCGCATGTTAGCGTATGTTGCTGTCACCTCAGGTGCATGTTGGCATATGTTGGCGCATGTTGCAGTCACCTCAGGTGCATGGTGCATGTTGCAGTCACCTCAGGTGCATGTTGGCGGATGGAGGCGCATGTTTTTTATATGGTGCAGTCATCTCAGGTGCATGTTGGCGTATGTTGGCGTATGGTGGCATATGTTGCAGTCACCAGCTGTCATCTCAGGTGCAGGTTGGCGGATATTGGAGCATGTTGTTATATGTAGCAGTCACCTCAGGTGCATGTTGTTGCACGTTGGCATATGTTGCAGTCACTTTAGGTGCATGTTGGCAAATGTTTGTGCATGTTGGCATATGCAGCAGTCACCTCAGGTGCATACCCACTTAGGTACAAATTGCATTACCTTATCTTGCATGCAACCCGGCCCAGTCACTGGCACCTGGAATGACAGCTCTAGGTGCTAGCGATGGGCTTGAAACTTGTTTTTTTTAGTGTATTTGAGTGGGAAGGGGGAGAGGGGGAAGGGGGGGGAGGGGTTGCATTCTTAGTGTCTTTGAGAAGTACAAGAATAGATTGAAGCAGAGAGCAGTTGTGTGGTAGTGTGATAACAGGTGTTGCCCACATTCGGGGTGGAGGGCTGGGTCACTATTTTATCTGTTGTGATAGGTGGTGGGCTGGAGGGCTAAATCACTCTTTCAACTATTGTGATAGGTGGTGGGCTGGAAGGCTGGATCACTCTTTCAGCTGTTGTGATAGGTGGTGGGTTGGCATCTCCTGCCGTCCTGGGCGCTTGCTTCTGAAGGAATGGCTCCACCTTCAACATCAGCAGAATCCTCGGTATCTTGGGCTATCACAGTGGGGGGGTGGGGGTTGGGGCAGGAGACTCGTGCTTGTGTGTGGAAATGATTGTGGTCAAACAGTGTTTAGTGTGCAGGAGAGGGGGGGGGGGGGGGGGGGGGGGGGGGTAGCAGAGAGGACTGGAGGACTGGAGGAAGCCAATGTTGTGTTTAGGGGCTATGTTTACCAGCTTCTAGGAAGCTCCCTTTACCTGTCCTTGGGCCGAACCTGGAGCTAGCTAGTGCGTCTGAAAGCTGGCATGATGAGCAGTCTAACGCGCTTAGAAGATTTGGGATTGGCCAAGAGGCTGGCTTGTAAAGGTGCCTGGAAGCTGAAAAAGAAAGAGTGGGTGGAGGTAACTGGGGACCTTGGAAAGATTGCCGTATCAATGATTTGGTTTGTTAGTTATTTACCGTTGGCATCTGATATTCTGATATAATGGTATAAAAAATGGTGGAAGGGGTACGCCAAATATTTTTGGGTCTGGCGATTAGGCCAGAACTAGGAGAGGTTGGGAATAGTGCTATCCGCCAACATTAAGGCGAGGGACTCTACAATTCAGTACAGCACACGTTTAAGTTTCAAATTAACTCCCTTAAAAGCGTTAACTGCGAGTCAAAGGGGAGCCATGTAATTTAATTACAGCCCTTCGATGTACACCAACTAACTGAAGGCGCTCGGGAGCCACCGGAACCTACGTTGGCTCCTTCTTCCCCCTATCTGCTTACTGGTGCCTACTTTTGACAACAATAACTCTGGTTACACTGTAGAGCACAGAATGCAATAGTGTACTTCTAAAATGAGAAAGTTTACAGAAGTGTCCAGACGGTGCTATTGAAAAGCCTACCAGCAGCCTGCAGACTACTCCCTCTCTGCATGTAAATGTGGATCTGCAATTAAATAAGCTCACTGTCTGCATGTCAAGGGATTGTACAGTAAACCGGCACCATGGTTATACCGGTAGATATACAGATAGATGGATATATGCCCAAGCCCATGATAGTTTTGATGCATAGGCCCAGAATAACTAGTTTTGAGTCACACTTGAATCTGTTTGAGTGTGGGAAAATCAGTTTAAAAGATTATGCCATTATGTAACGTGAGCTAAGTTATGGAGCGCCCTGATCTTGAACATTCGCCAACCTTAGTGCGCAGAAATGAGCCTTACTTATGGGTGCTTTCTGCCAATCCGTGTGCCGCCATTACATCATGCGCCGAGTCGCCGACAGTACGTATATACCGGTATGTTACAGTCCAGGGTTAGGACAATTAGGCTCAGGCTCAGGGCAATTGCCCAACCGTTATAGTAAGGGCTTAAAAATAAAAGGCATTGATGAGCTGAACCCTAAACAATCATTGAACCGACGGGGTCCCTGAGTTCGTGCTACAGTGATGATTTAATTATACAATATTACAGAGTAGGCGACAATGGTAAGAAGACTTTGTATCATTGTCAGCACTGCCACAAATGAGGATCAGATTTGAGGCTGGAGCCATGTAATTGAGTTCAAGTTTACATATATTAGTTGTGGGTAACGAATGAACCTCACGCAAACATGGCCCCTAGTACCTCGTTCCAAGTAGGGGAGGCTCCGCCACACCACAGCCAATCCCTCCAGTCTAGGACTAGTGTGAGGACTGGGATGGGGAGACCCACCATTTTAGACGAAAATCCTCCTCGCCAGTGCCACCTATTGTCTGGGGTGTTAAGAAAAGAAAAGATGTTAAGTTAGCAGAAAAGGTGTTAAGTTCACTCACTACCACTGGTCATCGTTTTGCAGTTCCTGCACACGCTTTAATTTTCCAAATGCGTATTTGTGTTGTGTTTACTGGCTGACTTTAGGTTTCATATTTGCATGGCCTTCTGCCCAATGCAATACTTGCATGGTCTTCAGCCACAGAGGCCGTAATCTTCTTGATTCGTGTCATTAATCTAGATTGCCGCCCATGATATTAGATGGTGACTCAGTGGCAACACCATTCAAACTCAACCCTCAGTGCCGTTGGTTTGTGTCAGGAGACCCACCTCTAGGGGTGAAATTCCTTCCACAACTCCAAAACAAATCCACATTTAAGGTCTAGGGTGTCCCTTTTGCTTTGGTTTCTTCGTATGCCACGTCCAAGCAAGCAGCATCACTGCAGATCTCGAATTTTGCCAGGTAAATCTTCACATCCGCATTCATGGTCAAGGACATGATCGTCGGTGTGTACCCCTTGCTGGTGTCTTGTACCGCTGAACAGCCATCCAGTGTGGTGGTGAAGCTGTCAGCATACCAACGGCCATTCTCCATAGGGCAACCACCTGTATGTATGTTACGGTTCGGGGGTAGGCCAAATAGGTAGGGAACGGCAATATGATATCAGTCTGACATGGCTTAAGTTACCATTTATACCATTTACCGGTATAAAATATCATATGATGCAATTTGTATGATATTGTACGATATCATACTCGCCTTTGGTCAACATCATTTGTTATGCCGATCCCTTCAAATAGGTTCCACAACCCCAGTTGCACCAAACATTGGCCATGCCCCCCATTCTAGGACGCCAAGAAGGGACTTGCCCAACCGTGATAGGAAGGGCTTAAAAGAAAAGGCATTGATAAGCTGAGACCCGAACAATCGTTTTACCGACGGTCGGGGACCCTGAGTTCTTGCTATAGGGCTCCTTTAATTGTACAATTATAAGTAAATCGTCATCCCACATGGGCAGCCACCTGTGTCGGTGCAAACCAAGGAAATATAGGTGAAGAGATGAACACATATGAGGACCAGGGAGATGACACTATGACAGTCCCCCCCCCCCCCCCCCCCTCCACACCCCACCCCACCCCCCTATAGGTGGTTGGCCCCAGTGCAAGCAAACAGGCTGGCCCCCTGAACCTCACGCCTCGTTATACGGCGTCGTATTTTAGTTATGTACACTTATCACATATGAGGAGACCGGGGTAATGCGGTATCCCGTCAGGTTATTTTGACATGCATTTGCATAGGTCAAACCCTAAAGTTTGGACTAACCCAAGGAGCCACATGTAGTAGCCGCCGTTCAAACTGGATTGATGTAACCCCGCCCCCCACTCCATGCCTCTGGTCCCCCAAAAACCAAAACCGTATGCGGAAAGGGAGGGCCTCCTGAACCAGTCAACCTATATATTTAGGGGTCCGCAATATGATATCATATGATATCATGCCATCATATGATATCATGTCATCATATGATATCATATGATGCCGGTGGTCTGACTAGGTAACTTTGGCCTGGGCCATCATATCATATGATATTAAATCATATGATTTTTGTATGATATCATATATACTCGTCTTTGGTCGACATCATATGATTTACCGTTCCCTATATATATTGGACCCTGAACCCTTATGACGGATGCTCCCTTCCTCGGTTCCTCGCTTTTGTGAATATTTATGAAATCTCGGTTGTTACGACTTCCAGATATTTACTCTGACATCTGCTGACATTTAAGATTTAAGTTACTAGGAAACACCATTCCAGACCCTTAATATAATTATATTGGACCTTTATGAACCACGTGAACCTGATTGCATGGACACGCCACCTGAATTGAATGGACAGCCCTCACCTTCATCGCATGGGTGGCACGCTTTGCAGTTGACTCCACTTGAACTTGCCACACGCTCAATCTCGTCCTGCTCGCTGCCCTCTGGCACCAATAGCTCACAGCGCGTGACAGTCTGATCCGGTTCTCCTAGCCGTGCTGCTGCGCAATTTCCAGTGTAGTCGCTCGTAAGCTTGAGCACGGCACGCACAACCACAGGACCTTGGCATGCAAGTGAAACAATCCGGCCGGCAACCAATAGTTTACTTTATCATGCTTGAATATCGGTAATCAACAGTCCAACTAAGGTATTCCAACTCCGTTTTTGTGTGAAAGGTATTTCACCCCAGGTAGTGGGTTTCACTACACAAACCAGCGGCACCGAGGATTCAGATCGACTGGCGTTACCACTCCTACAAAAGAGTAGGCGCACTTATATATATTATGTGATCTGGGAATCAGCCTAAATGACTGATATCTGTCAAAACAAAAAGTTATCTACAAGGGCTTACTCGCTCACTGATATCACTTGTAATATTCATAAATACATATATAGTACGCCTTATTACGAGGCGTGAGGTTGAGAGAGTGTGAGGGTGGGGTGGGGGTGGGGGGGAGGCAGCCCGTTTGCTTGCACTGTGGCCAACCTCCAACGTTATAGCTTTTCATTTCGGCTACGACCAGCAGCTTCTAATTGGGCTAAGGCCCAAGATGTCTGTTACTCTGTAAGAGGATGAGATGGACGAGAGACGAAAGAGATAAGAAGGGAGGCTGCGCAATTTTGCACACACTTTTTGAGCCCCACTGCGCATTTCACGCAGTTTTTCAACCCGTGGGCGCAGCGCACAGTTTTGCTCTTTTTGCACTAAAAGCGCTGACCAATTTTGACTTTTGTGCGCTAAAAGCGCTGACCAATTTGACAAAAATGTAGTACCCTGGTGGCATGGCTTTTTTGGAAGCCGTCACTCACGATCACAGGGTATAGAGATTCTAAGGATACACGTACATCAAGGGGGACCGACATGTGAAGGATATACACTGGGGTGTGAGCCCACAGGGGACGCGGACATATGTGGCAGTATGGCCATATGCACACTCTAACAATGTCAACAATGTTGGAGGCAGCTTCTAGGCAGCTCCCTGAGCCAGCGATTTGGCTAAGACCCAATATGTCAACAATGCTGGAGAATGTATTATTATATATAATAGACTGGCCTCATTGTAGGCCATCAAGGTTGTAACGAGTGGTAGATTCACCTTCCTTGACAGCTGGCCAGATGTCAAGAATGGTTAATCTACCACTATTAACACAGGTCAGTCTCCCAGACTCCCACACTCCCCAACGGACTCGCAACCAGAAAAACAACTTTGTTTTATTTTTATTTTATTTTTGCTCTTGTTCTTTTGGGGCATGCTCATAAGTCCCCGTCCACTTCATCAATCACCGATCACCCATCACCAAATTCACCAATCAGGGATGCGCAGAGATGTACCCTACAGGCATCATGCGTGGAAGCACCAAGGAGCAGGTATTAGAGCGCCTCCACCCTCACATGGCCTGCATACTCCGCACCAAGACTGGGTTGGGAGGCCATGCAGCCACAATTAAACACTCACATGGTGAGTGGTACATGATCAACTCCCTCAACAACCAACCAATCTGCCTGAACACCCCCAGCAAATGGGCCAGAACACACGGCCATGCCTTCAACCTGGGTCACCCAATGAAGAATGGCTATACCAAAATACTTGGGGACTAGTTCACACCCCAATACATATTGCTGCTGCTGCTGCTGCTGATGGTGATGACTGTTACAATTTTTGCTGTGCCAGAAACCCAGATCACACAGCCATGGAGGAGGACCTGAACACCACCCCCACCCCCATACCAATGGCCATGAACACCTGTCGCGCACATACACCCCACCCCTCCCAGCCCCACCCCACCCCCGATGCACCTCAGTCACAATCACACAGCCCACAAACCTCCTCACTCATCCCCAACTCTGCCCCACCACAAACCCAAACGGCCAACACAGACCAAAATTACGTCGTTCCTACCCCCAAATAAGAGAAGGACATCCCCTCGACCCCCCCCCCCCCCCCCATCCCCCAACCCCTCACCGCATCTCCCCCCAACCTCAACACCAGCCCCAACCCTCCAACTATATCTGGGGCAACCCTCGACCGCAGAGGCCTCCGGAGCAACTGGGAAGCCATATTGCAGACAATCAAAGCCAGAAAGCCTGTAGTCCTCATCCTCACCGAGACCAAGCTTGTCTCCTGCATGAAAACCACCCAACGCAACAAGGCTGAACTCCCTGAGTACTACCTTCATCATAGCAGCCTCCTTAGGACACCCAATACCAACACCCCAGGTATACAACCACCCTCTCACCCCCAACAAGGTGCAGTGGAAAAATCATTATGGTCCACAAAACATATAGCCTAAACATCGTCAAGTATGAGGTCCTCCCTCACTTAGCAGGCAGCCTAGCCCACATCACCATCGACAGCCAAGACACTCACACAGTCCATATTGTAGGCGTCTACATGCCAGGGAACAAACTCCCAGGCACAGGCCACGTACAATCACATCCAACCCCCAAGACAGACACCCCCTAGCCCCCACGCAGCACATGGACGCACACCATCAATCCCAGTGCATGCAGATGACTTTCCCCCCCACCAGCACCAGTTTTTCCCCATAAATCTTCAGGCCAATTTGGTAGCCACAAATGGCGACCACAGGCTCATCCTGGGAAGTTTGGGTAGCACCGTCTGTAGAGCGCAAAGCGCTCGGCGCGGAGCGCCGCTACCTTTAAGGGGGGGCCGGGGGGCATAGCCCCCCAGATGTTTTTTGGGGGGGGGTCTTAGAAAACATGCATTTTGCACATGAATGCCATAAGCTACACTGGTTTGTAACAACTTTGTCAAGCCTCTAATTCTACAGAACAGTCAACACTAGTCTAGTACTACACCCTAGCCCGGTAAACCTAAAATCCATACCATACTCACTATTAAGTTATCATCAATATGTGTATTAACATTCCTTGCGCAACATAAGAAAAGGGTCTGCTTGATCATGTCACATCATGCAAAATGTGATATGATCAACTGTGGTGTCAGCGTTTGGGGGGGGGGGGGGGGGGGGGGGGGGGGGGGGGGGGGTCTTTAAGAAAACATGCATTTTATTTTACGCATGTCTGTTTGTCCACAGATGTGTGATTGTACACAGCATGTACACACACAAAAACAAACACGCAAGACACACATACACACACAAACACAATAACTACCCTCATCACACCTGTCTCCTCTCTTGTTGCAACCTCTGCCGGTTTAGCCTAGACCTCAGCCTAAGCAATTTTCCTAAGTCAGAGCCTAGTCATCAACACAGGGGTTGAGGGGGAGGGGGCCACGTCCAAGGTCCGACTTCTCCCATGAAGTCGACGACTAGAGATAGTGGTGGTGCTTTGGTAGGATGTTGGAAGAGGGGTGGGTGGTGCGTATAGACTCGCATAGTCGCATGGCTGTTCTAACGGGGTTCAAAGGAGTAGCCGCGACTGGCTTGAAAACGCTCGACAAACGAGCAGCGCAGACGCGTGCGGTTTAGAATGATAAATTTCGCCCATGCCTTATGCCGTTGCAACAATCAACCAATCAACCCATTAGTCAAACAAAGTAGCTTCAGGTCTGCAGGACTCGAGAAGTTCATGACTCGAGTTGTACATCTAATAAACAAACAAAAAAATCCGGGTCCAACACCACCACTATCAAGGCCCACACCTACCACTGCTATGAGCATTTGCAACTAGCTCACTCTACTAGAATATACAATATCTTCCTATACCCACCGTTACCCCCCAACACCTACCTTGACAAATCCACCACATCGGTAGGGGCCAACATGGATCACCTGCTCCTAACTCAGAAAAAACCCGCCACCTGGCTTCCCCTCCAGCACTCCCCCAACACCCCCAGGTCCCCCACGGCCAGCCCTCCCCATCCTCAAGAAACACCTCATTGCCACAAAACAAGTCATACACACCGAGCTCACCTCGCAATTACACTCTGCCACCCACCCCATTACCCTGGCGTACGACAGGGCCACAACCCTTCTTAACCCAGACCACTCCCCTTCGAGCATTGCCAACACTAGAGACGCCCTCCTCCTCGAGCAATTGGACATCACCGCCCTAGCTGATACCATAATGGAACAGATCTGCCTGGCCCACCAAATCCTTCTGAAGACCTGCCCTACCCCCCCCCCCCCCACCCACCCACCCACCCTACCAGGCAATTATCTCTGTAGGACGGTAGTTGGGGAGTATAAGCGCCTTAACACAATTGTTACCCTCCTTAGGACCGCTCAGAACTACCTAAGCAGATATAGCCCACCAGACCTGCACACATACATCACAAACCTTCTCATACAAGCAAACTGAACCAGTTCCCACCAAACATCAATACACGACCCATTGAGGCAGCCACCACCCATGACGAGGTCATGATAACTATAGGCCATGCCCTCACATCTGCCACCTCAACCCTGACCCGCATCCAAACCACCCACCCGCATCCAAACCACCCGCATCCAACCTGACCCGCATCCAAACCACCCACCCGCATCCAACCTGACCCGCATCCAAACCACCCGCATCCAACCTGACCTGCATCCAAACCACCCGCGAGAAAGACTCCACCACCAAGCGCCTTGAGACCTTCAGGGCCAGACTAGCCAAACAACCTAAGTCAGTCCATAGGGCCATCTTTAGGAAATCAGCCCACCCCTCCACCCCTCAATCCCTTACCAACCACCATGGAATAGTTTGCACTGACACAGCCCAACGACTTGACATTCTCGGCTCCCACCTTGGGTGCATCATAGCCCCCCCTAGGGCAAACTCCACAAGAAACTACCTCCCTCAAACCGGAACGGCCCCACAGGGCCCATGGACCAACACTGACTTGGACCCCTTCACTCTAAAGACACCTGTCCAACCTCTCAGACACCATCTAGAGGCCCTCACCTACCTCATGGAGCCCTCAGTGTACTAAACATGTGTCAAGCATCTTGCAAAAAAACAAGAACCCGGTCCTGATATTATCCTCAATAAAACGCTGCAATGCCTTCCCCTGGAATGGCATACCACCATTCACCAACTGTTCACCCTCATGTGCATCATGGGCCATACCCCATGCTGGAAAACATCTAACTGTCATGCTGTACAATAAAGGGGAGCCCACTGCCCCTAGTAACTATAGACCCGTAGGACTCAACAACACTATGGGTCTACCTCTACCTGGGGGTCCTCATCTCCCTCACGCTGAACTGGCAAACCCAAATACTTAGAGCAATCGACCAAATCCAAGAGAAAGGGACCCCAAAACTACAATCTACCAAATCCAGGGGTGCCACCCCAAGGCAATGCATACACCTCATCAAGACATATGTCAAACCTGCAATCACATACCCCATGACTCTGCACTCCTACAACCTTGGAGACATTCATACCCTAGATAGGGCCATAGCAGCTCTGGCAAAAGCGTGCTGCAATCTGCCCACCACTTTTCTTTCTGCGTCTGTTTGCCTACCCACTACCCAAGCAGACCTAGGGGTGCCCTCCCTCCTTGTTGACTACACCCAGATAACGACGACCACCCTTACAAGGTCTCTCGATGACAATGGGAGACTGGGTATTACCACAAAGGCTCTCTTGACCGTGCAACAAACCCTGATCAAAGCCCGCCCAGACATCCCCCAGAACCTCACGAGATACACCTCACTATCAAAGAAGCTCCTCTTGCTCCAGCAAGCTGACATCCAACTACACCTAAATGATGATATCACAACCCCCACCCAGATCCCCCCAGAACCTGTTGTCCCCTGGAGACTGCTTAGCCCCCTCTTCCCACTTGGTATCACAAGCTACCTGGACCCCATCACCCCAGCGGGCACCCACCTGATTACCACCACTGACCTCACCCTGAGATTTGGTAAAACTGTCACCCACTACCAGAAGGCCTCCCTCAACAGGCTCAGCCTCCATCCTAGCCAGCACCCGCCACCCGGGGACTCACCCCCTAATACCACGTTCAACAGATCCCAACCCATTTCCATGGCATGTAGGGCCCTCCCCATGCCCATGATCCCCCCCCCCCCCCCCCCCTCCCCCCCCCCCAACACAGCCGCAAGACGCTCCCTCCTGGTGTCCCTTCTCTCACGCAACCCAACCAACCCAACCGACCATACGCAAACACACACAAACACAACCAGCCAGTTGCAACCACAACTAACCATAACCACTGTCACCCCCCCTTCCCGTCCGAATCCTCTACCCATCGCGGTGACCCCCCCCCCCGAGGCCCCCTTGATTGACTCGCAGGGACACTGGTGGAAATGGCTGTCTCCCATGCCAAACCTCCACCCAGACGCCCGCCCCGGCTACAAACACAGGAGGGGCCAGGTCGTCACCGCCTTAGACCCTGCCCACCCGGATCTCTGGGTAGCCCGCTACGACCTATGTAAAGGAGAATTCTGCCACAGCAAGGATGCAGCCACCTTGGTGCTGGGTATCGCCAAATGCAACGGCACTGACGGCCTTCGTCGTGCCTGCACAAGGCACCTTGCTCCTGACTCCCCCTGCCTACCCCCCAAACTCCTGCACCTCCTTTATGCATCCCAATACGAGTACACTGCTATACTTGGCATCCGAGTCCAACAGATTCAGGACACCCCCACCACCCATCTGCGTATCCAGCATGGACCCATCACCATGCACCCGTCCCACCTCCCATCCTACCTAGCACTAGGATATACTCTCAAGCATGAGACACCCTTACCATTTGGCCAAACCCAGGCTCACTGGAAACCCATCAGCATTACTAAAACAGAGCTGATTGAGCGCATAGGAGGCCAAGCTTTCACCGCCCTCCTAGAGGCCCATTAAGCAGCCTCGCACACCAAACCAGCTAACAACCCCTCTTACCCCCCTAGGAAGGACGCCCACCTCACAAACGCCCAATCCCAAGGGCAGTGGACCCTGACAGGCAAATTCAATGCCCAGGGGTACCGCACTCTCATGCAACTCATCCACATAGATCCCCTGGACAGGCACCCAGACTTGGACATCCCAGCCCCTGGACAATATCATATCCAAACAGGCCTCCATAACCATGCCCAACCCAGTGGGGCTCCACCCATCCACCCCACCACCACACACCTGTACTCCCCCTCTGGCAATTGCATTGGTCACCTCCCTACCTCCTCGGCAAACAGAATCCAACACCAGTACAACACCTCCCAAGCAACCATACCCAGCCTGGTGCGCTCACAATCCCAAGGGTCCTTTGCTGGAGACCTAGCCAGCCTATTCCACCGTCTCAAGGTCACCGCCCCACCGCTCCTCACTCCACCCTCCTTCAAGTCCTCACATTTTGGAGGTTCGATAGACAGGTCAACAGGGCCACTCTTATGCCACCCATCTCTCCCCCACTGCTCCTCCCCCCGCACTCATGACCACCTGTTTGGGGCAAGCTCAGACCCATACTCTCACCCATGGACAGGAGCATCAGTGATACACTCCCAACAGGATGCCAAGGAAGCCCAGGAGGCAGTCAGATGGGCACTCACCAGTGCCAAGGCAGCCCAAACTCACTCCATCCCAACCCGCACCCTCCTTTTGGTCCCACACACAAAGCACACAGCCTACGAAACACACACCGCCCACCCCTGGGTTCAGGTCCTAGATACCATCCCAGCTAGAGCCCCCATTATCCACCAACCGTCCATCTGGACTGGGGGGGAAATCACCTCAACCATTGCAAGGACAAAGGGGCACCAACTCCTCCTCATTGCCACCCCCCTGGGCCACCCGGCCCGGCCACCTCCTTTACCCAAGCATGGAATAAGGCTATGCACCACCTGCATCCCTCCCACAAAAGCATCCAACCCATCCCCAACCCTGCCATCGGCCCTGCTCCCCTCTCCTTCCCCCCCCCACCCAAGGCTCTCCGACTCATCCTCCAGGCACCTGGGAGTGCCCCCTCCCCCCCTCCCCCTCCCCATCACCCACCCCACACATTACCCCTGCAACTACCAAAACACCCCCCATGTTGGCCAGCAGCTATGCACTGATGGCAGCCAGATCCCCCAGCCTTGAGGGCACGGCCATCTCAGGGGGGGGGGAGGGGGGAGGAATGGGTGGAAGGGGGGGGGGGGGGGTGGTGGAGGGGGGGGGGTGGGGTGGGTTGGGGAGGGGGTAGGGGGTGCGGGGGTGTTGAGTGTGGGGTGGGGGGGTACGGGTGGTTGTGGGGGGGGTGGGGGGGTGTGGAGGGGGGTGGTGGGGTGGTGGGGTGGGGTGGTGGTTGTGGGGGGGCGGGGGGGGGGGGTTGGGGGGGGGTAGGGGTATAGGGGCTGGGGGGGGGGGTGGGGGGGGGGGGGGGGATGGGGGGGGGGTGAGGGATGAGGGGGGGGGGGATAGGGGGGGGGGGAGGCGTGAGGGGGGGGGGGGTGGGGTGGTGGGTGGGGGGGGGTGGGATGGGGGGGGGGGAGGGGGGTGGGCGGGTGGGGGGGGGGTGGGAGGGGGGGGGAGGGAGGGGGGGGGGGGATGGGGGCTGGTAGGGAGGGGGGGGGGGGGGGGGGGGTGTGGGGGGGGGGGGGGGGGGGCGGGGTGGGGTGGGTGGGAGCGGGGGGGAGGGGGGCGATGGGGATGGGGGTGGGGGGGGGTGTGGGAGGAAGGGCGGGGGGGTGGGGATGGGGGTGGTGTGGGGGGGTGTTATGGGGGGGTGAGCGATGGAGGGATGATGGGCGGGGAGGGTGAGGGGCGGGTGGGGGGGGGTGGGTGGGGGGGGGGTGGGGGTGGGGGGGGGGGGGGGGGGGGGAGGAGTGGGGGGGGGGGGGGGGGGGGGGGGTGGGGGGTGTGGGGGTGGGTGTGGGGGTGGGGGGGGGGGTTGGGGGTGGGGGGTATGGTGGAGGGGTTGTGGGGGGTGGGGGGAGTGGGGGCTGGGGGGGGGTGGGGGGCAGGGGGGTGGGGGGGTGGGGTCGGGGGGGGGGGGGGGGGGGGGGTTGTGGGGGGCTGTGCGGGGGTTTGGTGGTGGTTGGGGGGGGGGCTGGGGGGGGGGCTGTGGGGGCTGGATGGGGGGCTGGGTATCATCAAATGCGTTTCCGTGGTGTTTCCTTGTTAGGTTTTAAGCTTCCGCCAAGCGGTTGGGAATCTAAAAAGCATTTTGCAGACCTTCAATGCCTACAGCTGGAAATACAGGAAATACATATTCGTGCTAATGCAAAAAAATGCTTATAATAACAAGCACTGCACACACGCACAAACACCGCATAAGATAAATAGTTTGGCTAACCTGGTAGTATGAGAAGTGGGATGTCAGCTCGGTGGGTGGCCTGGGCTCTCCAGACCAGTAAGTTCCACAGAAGGGGCACTGGTTAGCAAGATTCTTTGTTCTTTCTTCCTCGCTGGCCCAACCACATGGTCGTTCCCCAAAGGTTTCATAATTGCAGAAAGCACGAGCTGCTGATGCATCCTCGCGGAGTCCAGCATCGTACTCCTCGAGGTACTTATTAGAGACCTCATCATTGTCATCTCGCCTGTGTTTTTGTGTCATGTCTATCTGAAGTGCGATCATTTTACGTGATTATATTAAATTACCACCAGTATTACCAGCTTAGGTTTAGGTGGTTGGCCCCAGTGAAAGTAAAAGGTCTGGCCCCCTCAACCTCATGCCTCGTAGTAAGGCGTGCTATTTACTTATTTTATGTATTAATGACCACCTGTTTTTTGTCTGCTGATCAAATTGCGGCGGAATGAACCTACTCCTAACAACAAATACGAAGATCAGCTCAGAGATGTTTTTAAATCTGAAAGTGGGTTTTTCTAGCTTTATGGTTTTAGGCCTCCTCCAGGGACTTTTATGGCCGTTTATTGTCTGTCCTGGGTTGCCGAGTATTACCGGTAATACCAAAACATTGATTAGGGAAAAGTGGAATAAAAGGGTCATATCTTTCTCAAATTGTATGGGGATTTTTACAGCGTCAACTTAAAGAGTAGTAGAACACACATACATCGCCCAGTAAGCTATAGTGGTTCAGCCACATGTTTGAATTTGAATTTGAAATGGTGTGTTCCGAAAAATCAAATTAAAAATTAAAATATATGTAGATGTCTTCTCCAAGTGATGTCTCATTCAGCCCCAGCACTGTTTACCAACCATACATCATACCACAAGCCAGTGCACAAGGTCACAATGACACTGTGGAGCATGAGCATGAGAATAACCCTGCACACAATGAGATTGATCCCACAAGCCCTGTGCACAACCAAGAAACAAACGAAACTGAAATTCCTGATGGGCCACCTTCTCCTACACATGACCCAGATCCTATCCTAGTAGAACCAAGGCGTACTGGTAGGGAAAGGAATGCCCCAGACTTTCTTGCTTACTTAGCTGCAGACCATATCATCATTCCTAAAAATGTCAGAGAAGCATTGGCTAGTCATCAAGCAGAGCAATGGAAAGCTGCCATGGAAGAAGAACTAGCAGCACTTGCAGAAATGAACACCTGGTCTCTCTCTGAACTCCCACGTGGCTCCAAATCCATTGGGACCAAGTGGGTCTTTGACATCAAACAATCCGTAGATGGAGAGATTGTAAGATATAAAGCAAGACGAGTTGCCAAGGGATACGCTCAGCGACCTGGCATGGACTATGACGAAGTGTTTGCCCCGGTTGCCAAGCATGCAACTATCCATTACATCCTCTCCATGGCCGCAGACCCCACAGCACACTTAGCCCAGCTAGATGTTTCCACTGCATTCCTGAATAGGGAAGTAGAAGAAGAATTGTACTGCAGCCAACCACCTGGGTTTGAAAAGGATCACAGAGTTTGCCGCATGTGGAAATGCCTCTATGGCCTTAAGCAAGCGTCCCGCCAGTGGTATCTCGAAGTCAAACAGGACATGACCGCTATTGGATTCAGAGATGTTGATGTAGACCAAGGGCTATTCATATTGCCTGGACCTACCACAAGATCCCTCATTTGGGTCCTACTCTGGGTCAATGACTTCCTGTTGCTATCCTTTGACAAAGCTATCCTTCGACAGTACAAGGACACCATCATGAAGCTCTACCAAACAAGAGATCTTGGAGAACCATCTGTATTTGTTGGCTATGAGATCACCAGAGATGCCTCAGCAGGAACCCTCCACATCTGCCAATCCAGGTTCATCCAAGACCTCCTCTGAGCACACAGCATGCTCCCTGAGCCTAACAGCACCAGGTTCCCAGTTCCCCTACAACCTGATGCATCACTCCCCTATCCTGACAAAGGGACACCAGTCACTGGCCTTCCACTTGCACAGATTGTAGGTTCCCTCAACTACCTAGCAGTCAACACCAGGCCAGACATTGCCCAAGCTGTCAACAGGCTAGCCAGACACAGTTCCCACCCTCTGCACGACCACATGGAAGCTGCTAATGGTATCCTCAAATACCTGTCCAACACCCCAGACCATGGCATCACCTACACCCACTCCAGGAAACCTCTCATTGGCTATTGTGATTCTGACCATGCTGCCTGCCCCATCACAAGGAAATCAACCACAGGGTTCGTCTTCCTCAACCAAGGGGGGGCCATCTCATGGGCATCCAAGATCCAAGCATCTGCTACAGCCCTGTCAACCACAGAAGCTGAGTTCATGGCAGCCACATCTGCAGCCCAAGAGGGAATGTGGTTGATGAAACTGCAGTACTCTGCCACAGGCACCGTGCCACCTGCTCTCACTATCAATGGTGACAACCAAGCTGCACTCAGTGCATGGAACCAAGAAAAGCTCTCCTCCAGACTCAAGCACATGGAGACCAGATTCTACTTCCTCAAAGAACAGTCCAGGAAAGAAGGCATCAAGCTCAACTGGATTCCCACTGCTGCAAACATGGCTGACATGCTCACCAAGGCCCTCCCAAGGTCCAAGTTCTGTGACTTCAGAGAACAGATTGGCTGCATTGGAAAGTCCTACAGATTCTGATCAAGCAATTCCTTTTGATTGACAACCCCAGATGTGATTGACAACCCCAGATGTGATTGACAACCCCAGATGTGATTGACAACCCCAGATAAAGGGCATTGAAAACCCCAGATCAGGGGGGAGCTATAGCTTGACTGATATAAACCTGTGTGATACATTCTTAGACTGATTGACTATTCTCCACCTCTAGCCTAGAAGCCTGTGACCCCTGTGAGAATACACCCCTTGTCCTTTTTTTAACCTTCCTAGCAGCTATAAGCTGGAATCCAGTCTAAATTAAGGAGATCACCTCCAGTTGCCCCTTTACCTCCCAAAATAGAATCTTGCACCTGACTGTACCTCCACATGTACATCCAAATCCTATCTCCTCTTTATTTTCACTCTAGCTTCCTCTTATCTTTATACTCTATAATTCCCGGAATTCTTCCTAATGGAGAATACCAGGAATTGGGGGGGATGTTATTGACCGGTTCTCCCGGTCCTGCTAGAGTGTCCTAGGGCGCCAGGCTCCCCGCCTGGCTGCACCCGCTGTAGTGCTTCTGCCCGATAGGGCTTGCACCTAGCGGCGCCAGTACCCTGATGTACTGCCGCCATCTCCTTTCCTATGCCGGGCTCAACTGCCCGATTGCTATCTCGTATCGACTTGATTGTAATCCCCCAGTCCATTCCCTGTGTCGCTTCAGTTTTGTCACTCCGGAAAGCTTCAGTTGTTGTCCCTGTTTGGCAAAATTATCGCTATACACAGCTATACAGATGAAAAACAAATGTTTCCCCCCCTAAATAGCCCTAAAAGGTTATTAAAGGCTGTAAAAGACTGGCGTGAGGTCCAGGTGTCAGCTTGCAAGGGGTTAGCTGCTGGGTACTCTAAGCCATGGCCTGGAAGGCTGGTGCATGTGGAGCTCCTAGCTGTGGACCCAGCCAGTGCTCCACTAATGTTCCTTGGGTTGAAGGTCTTTCTTTCTTTAAGTTCGTGCCCAAGAAAGCTGTGTCTGACAAATCGAAGCTCACTAATTAAAGGGGGAAACAGATGCCCCTCCCTTCATGGACGCACACACACACACACAATTACACGAGTACACGCGCGCACACACACACACATCTACACACACAAGCACACCAACACACACACACCTGCATGCATGGACATCATGCATCCTAACACATTCACACACACACAAACATACACAGGTACTTTATCTCACATGCAAACGCACCGACATTCATGGACACACACACAAGCATAGCCACACGCACACACATGCATGTAGGTGCTTGTCCATGCGTGTGTGTATGACACATTGACACCACCAACCACCCACAAACACCCACATACATGTAGGTGGGTGTCCATGCAGGTGGGTGCATGACACATTGACACCATTACATCCCCACACATACACACCAACCACCCACAAACATATATGCGCACCTGCATGTAGGTGGGTGTCCATGCAGGTGGGTGTATGACACATTGACACCATTACATCCCCACACATACACACCAACCACCCACAAACATATATGCGCACCTGCATGTAGTTAGGTTTCCATGCAGGTGGGTGTCTTGCAATTGTGTGGAGGCTATCTGCTCCCCAAACAGTGGAAGAGGCTGTTTCTGCAAGCACACCATGTCCGCTTGCGCGAAAGAGAACTTTGAAATCTGTCCTTCGAATAGGAGGAGGCAGTAGTCTGAATTTGACCAGATTGTGGGGACAACTTCTTAATAACCGTGTACCGAAGGGATTCTGAGAGTCTGAGGCTTATAGCTGGGGTCTCAGACTCCGAACCAACTGACCGGTCAACCATCGCTGAGTCGTCTCCAGCAGCCGTACTAGTCGAAGCAGGCATGCCGACAATACGAAGGGCGTAACAGCTTCGATCTAGTCAGTCGTCAGACCCACGATCTTCAGGACAGAGTCAGCGAGAAGACATGGACCTTGAGCCGGGGCCAGATACCAACTTTGTCAGTGCGCAAGATGAAGCGGAATTGGTGGCAACAAAATGAAGAGCACATTCAGCAATATGCGGTTATAGCTTTAGAATTGGAATCGGTGCGCAAATTAGTACGCTGGGACTTATTAAGTGTACCGCGACCCTGCCGCGGCCCTCGAAAACATTAGTCTCTCGCACACCTGCCGCAGTCAACTAAGTGCCCCTTATGATAAAGTTGTACCTTTTATTATATCGCCCTGGGACCCTTGCGGGGTCCAGGGTCTAGAGGGGGCTAATGGCTTATATAGTTAGTAGTTGAGTTAACTCCAGAAATGAATGGTAGCGGCATGGCAGATATTCGAACCACCCCAGAGCGCAAGCCATCACTTACCTCGAGGAGGCTGGCGAGTTGTGTAGGTATGTTCCGCCGCGCGACCTATCTTACAAGCCTGCGTACGGGATCGGCCTCGGCCCTGGGCTTGTTGCTGTGCGACTCCGGGCTGGAGTTTGCAGTGACGGATCCGCTGTCTCAGCAGGAAGAGACTACTACCAGGTGCGTGTTTGATATGTCGTGCATGCTAGCATATTTAGCTCTCAGTCTCTACTTAGGGCTACACGTACCAGCTTCCAGGCAACTCCTCGGGCTACCAGCATCTAGGCAGCTCTCTTTCCCTCTCCTCGGGCCATACCTGGAGCTACCTAGTGTGCCTTCCAGGTGACATAAAGGGCAATCGAATGCAGAATAAATCTTGAGGATTGGCCAAGTGGGGCTGACTGCAAGCTGCCATGCTAATTACGTGGAAACATAAACACTTATTTGGCCTATCTAGTATGTTTTGTGCTCATGGTACAGCAATTTCCAATTTGGCAGGTTGGGCTCTTCCTAGTGGACCCATCAAAGACAATAGCTAGCATGAAGACCGAGGATTCCAAGGTATTCTTCAAGCTCCTGCCTGTGACATGCCTAGAGTTGCAGCAGGCATGGCAAGGGTTGAGTACAGAAGAGTCGAGGACCAAATTTGCGGCAGCGTCACATCGGTCGTGTGCTCCCTCATGGGCAGTCAAGCAGCTAGGACGCAAGGACAAGAATGCCAATAGGTTTGACGTCCTTGCGGTATGTAAAAAAAAAAAAAAAAAAAAATTATAATCAAGCACTGGGTTATGTTTATAACCCAGTGCTTGATTATAAACATATCAAGCACTGGGTTTCCTTGTGGTGCACCCAGAAACCCAGTGCTTGATATGGGAGTCGTGGGACGCTCTGGACTTGTTCAAGTGTGTGAAGACTTTTGTTGGCAAGCATGGTGGCTGGGCAGTTGTGAAACATGAAGCCGACACACGTGCAGGTGAGACATCGATATAACATTACTAGGGACCGGAAAATTATATGATACTGACCAAAGGCGAGTATGATATCATATGATATCATACAAATTGCATCATATGATATTGTGCTTAAATGGTAACTTTAGCCTAGTCAGACTGCCGGCATCATATTATTTCATATGATGTCATGTTGCCGTTCCCTATACATTGCCCAGGAGGTGTCAAGGCCTCCAAAAATTTCATTCTCCCGATTGATTTTTTCTGATAATGGGGCTGTTATCGCATGTATCATTGCGATATTATGAGACATTTTTCAGGTCATTCTGAGCACCTCATTTAGGGGGGGGGGGGGGGGGGGGGTCAGCCCTCCTCAGATTTTTTTCAAACTTTTTACTCAGACCTCCAAATGGCATTCTGAGACCACCCTTGAGTAGGTCTTGGTAAGGGCAGTCCATTGGCACCACTTTGGACCTTATGCAATAAGTATCTACCCCTTGGGTGGGTGAATGCAATAAGTATCTACCCCTTGGGTGGGTGGGTGAATGGGGTCAGCCTTCCTCAGTTGTTTTCTAACTTTTTACTCAGACCTCCAAATGACATTCTGAGACCACCCATGAGTAGGCCTTGGCAAGAGCAGTCCATTGGCACCACTTTGGACCTTATGCAATAAGTATCTACCCCTTGGGTGGGTGGGTTGTTGGGTGAATGGGGTTGAAAAACTGAATTTTGACTATCAGACAATCCCTGTGTGGGAATTTCGAGGATGCCATTATGTGCGCCATAATGTAAACCCCCACAATCCATATCTAAGTTTTAAAAAAAGGGGGTATTTCGATTTAAAGGGGGGGGGGGTGGGGGGTGTCAGCCCCCCTCAGGTTTTTTAGGGATAAGTGTCCCCCCCTTTTTTTTTATACTCCCGCATTGCCGTGGAAATATTTAAACTGCCGAATATGTTTTGTGTTCTCCCTGTTTCCTACCGTGGTTTCCATGGGTATAATACCATACAAATACCATGGGTGCAAAACTGTATAAAAACATATACTATATACGATAGATAATTTGATTCAGCACTTGTTACATTGAATATCACACAATGCTCTGATCTGAAATTTCCCCAGAGACCTCCATTTTTGTCTGTTCTAGCCCACTGTTTTTCTTTTCTGCTACTAGCAGCAGCTTTTAGGCATCTACCTGAACCCCACGGCATCCCAACATATTTCCGGTGCTCTGGGGTGGCAGCAAAAAGAATTTGCCCCCAGAGGGGGCAAGTGATATTGCATGGAGGATGTTTTTGCGTTAGTGCAAATTGTGATAATGACGACACAAGGCCATGTATTAGTAATATCAAATGCAATCCATCCATCCACGATGGGTTGTCAAATCGCAGCCATCATTTTGAGGCCAGGGGCAAATTATGCGGCTAACACATAATTTGATTCAGCACTTGTTACATTGCCTCGATCTAGGCCACCCCACCCCACCTCACCTCACACCACCTCACCTCACACCACACCACACCACACCACACCACACAATTTGACTGCAGTTGCTGGACGCTCATCAGCCGATTGGTTGCCACCTAGGGTGATACGACCAGGCTCTCCTCCTATTCCCAGTGACCCGATTGCGAAAAAGGCAAAGGATAATACTCAGGCACAGAAGTCAACGGATTTTGCAACTTTGCCACTACCACTTCCCGGTGTCAAAGCTACTTCTAAAGTTTCCCTACTGCAGCCCGTCATCCTGGTTAGTCCGCGTCCCGCCCCGCCGACAGGCGCTGTCGAGTCTGGCGGAATCGGAACTATGCTGTCTCCTACATCTGCTCCCTCAGTGAAGAAAGAATGCACGTGGCTGTCAATCTTAATGCAGTGCCAGGGCTTGGCCAAAGAGGACAATGTCAGCTTCACTGAACAGGTGCAGCCCTTACTATATTTACACATCATCATCATGCCAGTGATATTCGTGCATACCCACAAGCCTGCCTGGCCTGGCCTGCATACTTACCCACTGTGTGTGTCTCCAATGTAGGGAACGGCAACTAATATTAGTGTTTGGAACTCTTATAACCTAATATTATTAAAATGTCACAATAATATTAGTTTTTCAAAAACAATCAAAATTCTGGTGAGATGGCTCATCAGTCTAATATTATCTAACAATCACCTGTATTCACTAATATTATTCATTCACTTGTATTAACTAACTTAGCCTTTCCCTACTCCTATGTTCTATAATTCATAACACCCTGCTGTATTTATACCTGTTGATCTATCTAGTGGGTGAAGTGCAAATGGCACTGATCAGTCCATGCTTGACCCCACCAGACAGCACCCTGTCCCACCAGCACCCCGTCCCAGCACCACCCTGTCCCTCGAGCACCAAAGCCCCACGCACCAGCACCTATTCCAACAACACCCTGTCCCACCAGCACCCCGTCCCTGCACCACCCTGCCCCTCAAGCACCAAAGCCCCACGCACCAGCACCTATTCCAACAACACCCTGTCCCACCAGCACCCCGTCCCAGCACCACCCGGTCCCTCGAGCACCAAAGCCCCAAGCACCAGCACCTATCCTAACAACACCCTTTCCCACCAGCATTCTGGCCCAGCACCACCCTGTACCACCAGCACCAAAGCCCCACACAAATCAGCACCTATTATAACACCACCCTGCCCCACCAGCACCCCTTCCCAGCACCACCCTGTACCAACAGCACCTAAGCCCCACGCACCAGCACATATTCCAACACCACCCTGTCCCACGAGCACCCCGCCCCAACACCACCCTATCGCACCAACACCGTAGCCCCCCCCTCCATCACCTGTCCCAACAACACCCTGCCCCACCAGCACCCCATCCCGGCACCACCCTGTACCACTAGCACCAAAGCCCCACGCACCAGCACCTGTCCCAACAACACCCTGCCTCACCAGCACCCCGTCACACCATCACTAAAGCCCCACTCACAAGCATATGCTTGTCCTAACAACACCCTACCCCACCAGCAACCCGTCCCAGCACCACCCTGTCCCACTAGCACCAAAGCCCCACGCACCAGCACATGTCGCAACAACTAACACCCTGTCCCACCAGCAACCCGTCCCAGCACCACCCTGTCCCACTAGCACCAAAGCCCCACGCACCAGCACATGTCGCAACAACTAACACCCTGTCCCACCAGCATCCCGTCCCAGCACCACCCTTTACCACCAGCACCAAAGCCCCACGCACCAGCACCTATCCCAACAACACCCTGTCCCACCACCACCCGTCCCAACATCACCCTGTATAACCAGTACCCAGACCCAACACCACCGTGCACCACCAGTGAGTACCCAGTCTCAACGACACCCTGTCCCACCAACACCCCGTCGTCCCAAAACCACCCTGTACCACTAGCACCCCGTCCCAGCACCATCCTGTACTACCAGCACCAAAGCCCCACACAACAGCATCTCTCCCAACAACACCCTACCCCACCAGCACCCCATCTCACCATCACTAAAGCCCCACTCACCAACACATGCATGTTCCAACAACACCCTGCCCCACCAGCACCTCGTCCATCACTAAAGCCCCACTCACCAACACATGCATGTTCCAACAACACCCTGCCTCACCAGCACCCCGTCCATCACTAAAGCCCCACTCACCAAGACATGCACGTCCCAACAACACCCTACCCCACCAGCACCCTGTCCCACAAGCACCAAAGCCCCACACAACAGCATCTCTCCCAACTATACCCACCCTGTCCCACCAGCACCCGACCCCACCTGCATTGTTTTGATTATATATCTTCTTTCTGGTGTACAGGTAGCTGATGTGCTCAATGAGCTTGGCCTTTCCCCCCTAGAAGTGACGGCGCTGGACAGTAAAAGCCTGGACAAGCTGGTTGTCAAGCTCAATGAAACTTTGGCAGGCATGCCGGACCTGCCTGTTAGGACATTCGGAGTTCACTTGCAAGTGGCAGATTGTTTGCAGAAGCTCCTCTCTGATCCGTTGCCTGGCAGGCTGGTGTTGGCATCCGCAGAGAAGAGTGCCAAGGATATCGACACTGTCAGTCAGCCTATGACGGGTGGGAAACGGAAGAAGGTTCCCACGTCTTTTGATGTCCCAGCATCTCGGGTTAAGGTCGCCAAGCAGATGGCCCGGACAGGGATGAAAGCCTATCCAAGCGGCACTCATTGGAAGGATATTAAGGACAGTGACGCGGTAAGAGGCAAAAAACATAGGTTGCTAATAAGAAGTTCAGACACATGTGTTTCTCAGCTGTAGTTCATACGCTTCCATGTATGTCTCTGCCCTGCCTCTGTCAACTTGCTTCTATATATGTACCTGCTTATGTGCGTCTGCTTATCTGCCCCTCTCAGCTGTTTGTTGTTCGTTTGCTTCCATGTATGCCTTTGCCCTGCCTCAGTCAACCTGCCTCTATATATGCACCTGCCTATATGCGTCTGCGTATCTGCCCCTCTCAGCTGTTGTTCATTCACTCCCACATATGTGTCTGCCCTGCCTCTTTGTACCTGCCTATCTGCCTCTCTCAGCTGTTGTTCATTCACTCCCACATATGTATCTGCCCTGCCTATATGTGTCTTCCTATCTGCCTCTCTCAGATGTTGTTCATTCACTCCCACATATGTATCTGCCCTGCCTCTTTGTACCTGCCTATCTGCCTCTCTCAGCTGTTGTTCATTCACTCCCACATATGTATCTGCCCTGCCTATATGTGTCTTCCTATCTGCCTCTCTCAGATGTTGTTCATTCACTCCCACATATGTATCTTCCCTGCCTCTTTGTTCCTGCCTATATGCGCCTGCCCATCTGCTTCTATGTGCCTGCCTTATCGCACATGTGTAGGGAACTGTAATACGATATCATTTGATATCATGTCATCATATATATACAGTATCATATGACATCATATGATGCCGGCAGTATGACTAGGCTGAAGTTCCCCTTTTTATACAATATCATATGATGCAATTTGTATGATATCATATGATATCATTCTCGCCTTGGTCAACATCATATGATATGCCGATCCCTACACGTGTGTGTCTCTTGGAGCAGGGCTTTTGTTCAAATCTGAAAGTGGGTTTTTACAATCTTTATGGTTTTAGACCTCCTCCAGGGACTGCGTTGTAGTGCTTGTGTAGCCTTTTAAAGCTTTGTAACCTTTTACAGCTTTTTAAAGCCATTTAGGGCAAAAATAAAATGCACTCACAAACTAACCAACCACATGTGCTCCCCTTCCAGATCAAGAGGCTCAAGACGGAGTTTTTTAGTTGGAAGCCAGCTGCAAAACTTTTCAGGCGTGATGGAGTGTGTGCTGAATTTGACGATGAGGGACAAGCTACAGAACATGAAACGGCTGCAGGCATGTCCTGTAGGCCAGTTAGTGTCGACGGCAGACGTCGGTGATTGTGAATGGGGCAACCTGGAGTGCCTGCCCTAAGGCACGCACATCGAATCTGGCACCAAGCTGGTGCTCAGCTTATCCGATGCTGTGGAAGAGGCTATTGCTGTTCAGGTGGGTTCTGCTGAGATGGTCCAACCCACCGATGTGTCTGTTGATGGCTTTGGGGTAAAGTTGGTGCAGATGGACAACGCTGCCATTATTAGGTTGGAGAGGGCTGCAGAGGCCTACCAGATATACTGGATGGGTGCCAAGATGGCAGACTCCCTTGAGCCCTTGGATGACATGGCTCCTGCCATTGGCACTCCCATCTACTGGAGTGCTCAAGGGATGTCCTTGAAGGTTGAAGGCGGCATCTCCGCTGATTCATACTGCAAGTCACTATTCTTGATGAGCACCGCCTAATTCAGTTGCAATAGCTTCATTTGCTAGACTGCAGCTTGCAATCAATGGACTCCTAGCACCGTGCACTTATTGAAAGTATATATATATATAAAAAAAATTGAATACACTGCCCTGAGAGGGACGTTTTTTAATATATATATATATATATATATGTATATATATATATATATATATATATATATATATAGATATATATAGATATATATATATATATATATATATATATATATATATATATATATATATATATATATATATATATATATATATTAAAAAAACGTCCCTCTCAGGGCAGTGTATTCAATTCCTGCAGCTGCATCCCATTTCCCACCATTTAAAAGACCAGGTGACAGATGGTTTAAGGGCACGGTGACAGATGCTTTACAGACCCAGTTACAGATGCTTTACATACCCAGGTACATATGATTTGCAGACCTAGTTGCTGACGATTTACATACCCGGTTACAGATGGTTTACAACCAGTTACAGAGGGTTTACACATCCAGTTACAGAGGGTTTACAGACCCAGCTACAGAGGGTTTACAGACCCAGTTACAGAGGGTTTACAGACACAGCTACAAAGTATTTACATACACAGTTACTGAGGTCTATAAACCAGAGTCTGTAACAAAATATGTAAGCATTCACAGACCGTTAACAACTTGTGCGTTTTACCAAAGCTCAACCGAACCATAACAGAGTGTTAACGTTCAGCAACCAAGGTCTGCAACCAGAGTGGAGTACATGTTGACAGAGCGTTTACAGACTCAGACCTCTGTAAACCCCATGTAAACCCTATGTAACGGGTTCGGTAAAGGCCCCGAATATTGACAGTGAATCTGATAGGAGTACCTGTCGTTCTAGTAGAGCTTGCAGGTGCTGTGATATGGTGGTTGATGGTAGAGGAGTGGTAGAAGATTAAATGCACAACTTCTCCCCGGTGTTTTAGGCAACAATAGTATTAGAGATAGTCTCAGTCGTAGGCATATTTGCATGGCCTTCAGCCACATAGGCTTTAATCTTCTTTATTCTGGTCATTAACCTAGATTAACGCCCATGCTATGATATGGTGATTTAGTGGCAACACCATTCGAACTGAATCCTCGGCGCCGCTGGTTTGTGTCGGGAGAACAACCTCTAGGGGTGAAATTCCTTTCAAAACAAAAAAACAAACCCACATTTAAAATCTAGGGTTGACTATTTGCTTTGGTTTCTTCGTATGCTGCGTCGAAGCAACCAGCATCATTGCAGACCTCGAATTTTGCCAGGTAAATCGTCACATCCGCATTCATGGACAAAGACATGATCGTCGGTGTGTACCCCTTGCTGGTGTCTTGTACTGCTGAACAGCCATCCAGTGTGGTGGTGAAGCTGTCAGCATACCAACGGCCATTCTCCATAGGGCAACCACCTGTATGTATATTAGGGATCGGGGGTATGCCAAATTGGTAAAGGGACTTGCCCAGCCGTGATAGGAAGGGCTAAAAAAGGAAAAGCATTGATGAACCGAACCCCAAACAACCGTTTTACGTCAAATACCGGGGACCCTGAGTTTGTGCCACAGTGATAATTTAAGGTAATTTGTCATGCATTTGCATACGGTAATGCAAACCCTGAAGTTTGGACTAACCAAAGGAGCCACATAGAGCCTAGAGAGTGCCCAACAAGGTCCAGTTTCAAAATCAAATTGAAATTCAAATTGAGCTTGCAACAGCAGCCGCCATTCAAAACTGGATTGATCTGTCACCCCGCCCCCTGCCTCTGCCCCCTAAAACCGTATGCGGAAAGGGAGGGGCTCCTGAAACACTACTGAGTACTCAACCTGTATATTGGACCCTTGGACCCTTACGGCGGATGCTCCCCTCCTTGGTCCCTCGCTTTTGTGGATATTTCTGATATCTCGGTTTTCACAAATTCCAGATATTTACTCTGGTATTTTAAATTTTGGAAACACCATTTCAGATCATACATATTGGACCCTTAATTATATATGAACCACGATAACCTGATTGCATGGACACCGCTCACCTTCACTGCATGGGTGGCATGCTTTGCAATTGACTTCCTTTGAACTTGTCACACGCTCAATCTCGTCCTGCTCGTTGCCCTCTGGCACCAAAAGCTCACAGCGCGTCACACTCTGCCCTGGTTCTCCTAGCCGTGCCTCTGCGCAATCTTCAGGGAAGTCGCTCGCCCCTGGAGGTCTATTACTTCCCTGCTCAATCAGCTTGAGCACGGCACGCACAACAACAGGTCCTTGGCATGCAAGGGAAACAATCCGGCCGGCAACCTGAGAGAGGAATGGAATAGGGAACATTCAAGAATTGACTGAATACTGATAGAATACCGGTAATCAGTATGGTAACAGTTCAACGAAGGAATTCCAAAGCCAATATGAATATATAATCTGGGAATCAGCATAAATGACTGATATGCGTACAAACAAATAGTTATCTACAAGGATTCACTGATATCACTTGTAACATAAATACATAAAGAAATCAATAAATACACATTACGCCTTATCACAAGGCGTGAGGTTGAGGGGCGGGGGGGGGGGGGGGGGGGGGGGGGGGGGGGGGGGGGGGGGGGGGAGCCCTTTTGCTTGCTTTGTGGCCAACCACCAACTGCATAGCATTTCTTTTCACCTGCGAGCAGCAGCTTCTAGGTAGCTCCATGAGCCAGCGTTTGGGCTAAGACCCAATATGTAAACAATGCTGGAGAGCATGCAGCAGCTTCTAGGCAGTTCCTTGTGCCAGCGATTGGGCTATGACCCAACATGTCAGCAATGCATGAGAGCATGCAGCAGCTTCTAGGTAGCTCTTCGGGCCAGCGATTGGGCTAAGACCCAAAATATCAGCCATGCTGGAGAGCATGCAGCAGCTTCTTGGAAGCTTCCCAAGCCAGCAATTGGGCTAAGACCCAATATTCCAGCAATGCTGGAGAGCACCAGCTTCTAGGCAGCTCCTTGTGCCAGCGATCGGGCTAAGACCCAATATGTAAACAATGCTGGAGAGCATGCAGCAGCTTCTAGGCAGCTCCTTGTGCCAGCTATTGGGCCAAGACCCAATATGCAAACAATGCTGGAGAGCATGCAGCAGCTTCTAGGCAGCTCCTTGTGCCAGCTATTGGGCCAAGACCCAATATGTAAACAATGCTGGAGAGCATGCAGCAGCTTCTAGGCAGCTCCTTGTGCCAGCTATTGGGCCAAGACCCAATATGTAAACAATGCTGGAGAGCATGCAGCAGCTTCTAGGCAGCTCCTTGTGCCAGCGATTGGGCTAAGACCCAATATGTCAGCAATGCATGAGAGCATGCAGCAGCATCTAGGTAGCTCTTTGTGCCAGCGATTGGGCTAAGACCCAAAATATCAACAATGCTGGAGAGCATGCAGCAGCTTCTAGGCAGCTCCTTGTGCCAGCGATTGGGCTAAGGCCAAAATGTCAACAATGCATGAGAGCAATCAGCAGCTTCTAGGTAGCTCTTCGTGCCAGCGATTGGGCTATGAACCAATATGTAAACAATGCTAGAGAGCATGCAGCGGCTTCTAGGCAGCCCTTTGTGCCAGCAATTGGGCGAAGACCCAATATGTCAGCAACGCATGAGAGCACGCAGCAGCTTCTAGGTAGCTCTTTGTGCCAGCGATTGGGCTAAGACCCAATATGTCAGCAATGCATGAGAGCATGCAGCAGCTTCTAGGTAGCTCTTTGTGCCAGCGATTGGGCTAAGACCCAATATGTCAGCAATGCATGAGAGCATGCAGCAGCTTCTAGGTAGCTCTTCATGCCAGCGATTGGGCTAAGACCCAAAATATCAACAATGCTGGAGAGCATGCAGCAGCTTCTTGGAAGCTCCCTGAGCCAGCAATTGGACCAAGACCCGATATGTCAGCAATGCTGGAGAGCACCAGCTTCTAGGCAGCTCCTTGTGCCAGCATTTGGGCCAAGACCCAATATGTCAACAATGCTGGAGAGCATGCAGCAGCTTCTAGGCAGCTCTTTGTACCAGCGATTGGGCTAAGACCCAATATGTAAACTATGTGGAGATCATGCAGCAGCTTCTAGGCAGCTCCTTGTGCCAGCTATTGGGCCAAGACCCAATATGTAGACAATGCTGGAGAGTATGCAGCAGCTTCTAGGCAGCTCTTTGTGCGAGTGATTGGGCTTAGACCCAATAGGTAAACAATTCATGAGAGCATGCAGCATCTTCTAGGTAGCTCTTTGTGCCAGCCATTGGGCTAAGACCCAATATGTCAGCAATGCATGAGAGCAAGCAGCAGCTTCTATGTAGATCTTCGTGCCAGGGATTGGGCCAAGACCCAATATGTAAACAATGTGGAGAGTATGCAGCAGCTTATAGGTAGCTCTTCGTGCCAGCGATTTAGCTAAGACCCAACATGTAAACAATACTGGAGAGCATGCAGCAGCTTCTAGGTAGGTCTTCGTGCCAGCGATTGGGCTAAGACCCAATTTGTCAGCAATGCATGAGAGCATGCAGCAGCTTCTAGGCAGCTCCTCGTGCCATCGATTTGCCTAAGACCCAATATATCAACAGTGCTGGAGAGTATGCAGCAGCTTCTAGGCAGCTCCTCGTGCCATCGATTTGCCTAAGACCCAATATATCAACAGTGCTGGAGAGTATGCAGCAGCTTCTAGGCAGCTCCTCGTGCCATCGATTTGCCTAAGACCCAATATATCAACAGTGCTGGAGAGTATGCAGCAGCTTCTAGGCAGCTCCTCGTGCCATCGATTTGCCTAAGACCCAATATATCAATAGTGCTGGAGAGTATGCAGCGGCTTCTAGGCAGCTCCCCGAGCCAGCCATTGGGCTAAGACCCAATATGTTAACAATCCTGGAGAGCATGCAGCAGCCTCTCGGCAGCTCCCTGAGCCAGCGATTGGGTCAAGACCCAAGTAGGACGTCAACAGTACTGGAAAGCTGATTCTGCCGGCTTCCAGATACACCGTCTGCAGATACACTTGCTCTAGGTTTTGCCGGGTAGTGTCGGCGGTTAAGGACAGAGGAGAACGAGAGCGGAAGAGAAATAACAGAAAGGATCTAGGAGTCGGCTAGGAAGCAGCCGGCAGCAGGGTACTTCCACTGACAAAATTGGCCAGCGCTTTAGCGCACTTGAAAACAAAAAGTGCTTAGTAGTACCCTGCTAGGAGTCAGCTAGGAAGCAGCCGGCAGTGTTCAGAGATCAAGGGTCTAGAGTAGGGTATGCGTATAGCTGGTTCATCAGGGGGACGCCGACACACGAGACAGTTAGGAACACGCAAGACGGTGAGACAAGATGACAGATAACGCTGACAGGTAGCAAGCCAGGGGAGCTGCTTAGAAGCTGCTGCTCGCAGCCGAAAAGAAACTCTACGACAAACTTGTAAGATTCACTCCTCTTCTAAAGTGGCTCCTGACCATTGATAGGTTACTCGACCAGGGTGTTTCAAGACGCTGCATCATGCATCACAGACTCAGATGTTGGAGGGTTCGCTGCGTCTGTCGTTTGAAACCCCTTAACAAAACTGTCTCCTACCCCAATCATTAGATATGACAGACTGGCCTCATTTTAGGCCACCAAGGTTGTTAAGAGAGTTACAGTTACCATTCTTGACATTTGGCCAGATGCCAATAATGGTTGATCTAACACTATTAACACATGTCAGTCTCCCAGACCCCCACACTCCCCCACAAACGCAACCAGAAAAAGAACTTTGTTTTATTTTTGTTTTCTTTTTATTTTTGTTCATTTTGGGCATGATGTTCTTAAGTCCCCTTTCAATTGGCTGCGTCAAGCTGCGGGCACATGTAGAGTCCAGTAGGGCACAAGGAAATTTGACCATCAACATCATCCGATGCGGTGGTGTTTCCTCAATATTAATGAGCCATTAGGTTTTGGGCTTCCGCCAAGGGGTTGGGAATCTAAGAAAACATTTCGTATAACAAAAATGACTACAGCTGGAAATAAGGAAAACACTTTTTCGTGCAAATCTGTGTAAATGCAAAAAAGGTCTTATAATAACAAACACTGCATACACACATATATACACACCGCAGAAGATAGGAGGTTGGCTAACCTGGTAGTACGAGAAGTGGGATGTCAGCTCGGTAGGTGGCCTGGGCTCTCCATACCAGTAGGTACCACAGAAGGGGCACTGGTTAGCAAGGGTCTTCGTTATTTCTTCATCGCTGGCCCAGCCACATGGTCTTTCCCCAAAGGTTTCATCGTTGCAAAAAGCACGAGCTGCTGATGCATCCTCACGGAGTCCAGCATGGTACTCATCGAGGTACTCAGAGACCTCATCATCAGTCATCTCGCCTGTGTTTTTGTGTCATGTCAACTTTAAGTGCAAGACTTTCACGTGATTACATTAAATTACGACCTTACTTTTAGGTGGTTGGCCCCACTTAAATCGAACGGGCTGGCCCCCTCAACCTCACGCCTCATAATAAGGCGAGCTATGTAGTAATTAATTGTCACCTGTTTGATTGATTGTAGTAATTAATTGTCACCTGTTTTTTGTCTGCTTATCAAAATGCGGCGGAATGGACCTAATCCTAGTTACGTATACGGCGAGCCGTGTTTTTATGTCATGTCAACCCCTAATGCGATAATTTCACGTGATTATATAAAATTACCACTTTGATTTTAGGTGGTTGCCCCAGTTAAATCAAACGGGCTGCTCCCCCTCAACTTCACGCCTCGTAATAAGGCGAGATATTGATTGGTTTTATTAATTAATTGTCACCTGTTTTTTTTGTCTCCTTATCAAAATGCGGCGGAATGAACATAATTACATAATCCTAATTACGAACACGGCGAGCAGCTCAGTTTTTTTAAATCTGAAAGTTGGGATTCCTAGCTTCATGGTTGTAGGCCTCCTCACAGGTAGGTACAGCGTCATACAGCTTTGTATAGGTTTTAACGGGCGTTGAAGGGCCATTTGGGGGGGGGGGGGGGGGGGGGTACATTATACAGCAAAAAAATCGCCAGCACGGGGTCAAATCTAGCGATCGGATATAGCGGGGGGGGGGGGGGGGGGTAAATCCCTGGTGCAGCTATTATATCCTAGGTTGGCAGGTTCCTATCCTAGCAGGTAAATTACCTAGGGCTGCGGTAGGGAACGGAAATTACGTGCCATAATTTACCTAAAGTCGGACACTTACCATGCAAGCACAAGAAAACAGTAAACACGATTCCGCAAAGCAGTACGAAGCCCCTGGGCATCATCAGAGGCTCGGTATCACTGAGCTTGATTGCGCAATAGAGAGGAGGGAATCGTAACGGACTCCCACGAAGAATTAAAAACGGCTGACACTGATGACGCTTTATTCTGACCGGGCCAGGTTGCCTGGTGCCTAGTTTGCCTTGACTGTAAAAACTTGAAAAATTAGAAAAAAAACTCAGAATGCATGGCCTGCTCTTTTTTCGCGCGACAACAAAGAATCCATCAAAACGGCTTTCGTGTATCGAATTGTGGGGTTTCGGTTGTGTAAACCAGCACGCGTGTCGAGGAGTAAAAACACACAGTTGAAACTTGAACCGTTGCACAAACAAATCACTGTATACCCGTGGAAGTTTTGGTATGGACCCGCGGATACGTGTGGCAGCAGGGGCAGCAGGGGCAGCCACGGGCAGCCGTAGCCTGGTAGCCATAGCGGATGAAACCAGAGTACTCCGTAATGCGTTGGCAACTTGTCATCAGCCCATCCCTTACTTTAGAATCTCATAGCGTCACCGACTCACCATGCAGAGGCGCCAACGAGTATTTGACAGCTCGTTTCATATGTACTGGTCGACACGCCTGCGAAATCTGCTCATCGGGACTCTGTGTCAGCAGGTGCAACAGGTAGTCAGCCAATGTGGTTATTCAGACAACTGTCGCTACTGTCGCCTAACTGAAACGCTAGCAGCAGGTGCAGGGACTTATGGGTTTGCAGAGCTTGTAAATTCCATGCAAACCGTTTGCCGGTATCATCGATAGGTGCTGCAAACTGAAAACGGTTGATTTCGTGTTAACGGCTGTGGATCATTCAATTCATGCACGCCATTCTGTAGATCACAATTAAATTCATGCACGCCATTCTGTAGATCACAATTATTATAAATTCATGCACGCCATTCAGTAGATCACAATTTAATTCATGCACGCCATTCTGTAGATCACAATTATTATAAATTCATGCACGCCATTCAGTAGATCACAATTTAATTCATGCACGCCATTCTGTAGATCACAGTTATTATAAATTCATGCACGCCATTCAGTAGATCACAATTTAATTCATGCCAGCCATTCTGTAGATCACAATTAAATCTGAAGTGTCCGTTCCAAGAAAAGCTCGGATTTGCGGAGTCCGCGGACTGTTTTTGTACTCAATCAAAGCACTCAATCAAATATCCACACCCACACTATCCAATATCGACACCCTCGCTTGGTATTCACACCCACACTATCTAATATCCTCTTCAACGCACAGGTCACCTTGACTTCACACAATTTGTCCTTCCCCATCAACACTCATATACAACATTGAACACACATTTCGGCGGATTATTTTGTTGGTGAGAAGTAGTTGTGGGCATCAAGGGCAGGTGGGATATGTCGATTCCGCTATGTCGGGTGAGCGGCTGGGTGGGATATGTTGCGTGGCTGGTGCCTGCGGCTGGGTGGTTGTTTTGGCAGTGGGTAAAGTGTGTGGGTGGGAAGTCAAAGTGGGCCCCAGGGGTGGCTGGGATATGTCATTGAACACACATTTCCCTCAATTGCATGCCCTCCTCATACAGTCATAATCTGATCACGACCAGAGCTGGCTCAGATGGTGGACAGAACCATCCTCTTCACTGCGGCTCGCCTTCAGCATCTCGTTCAATTTTCTCTCAGAACCAAGTAACGTGTTATGGACAGTGCTTTTAATTTCTGCTGCGGGCTGCAGCTCCTAGGCAACTCCCCTGACTAGCTATTCAGCTAAACCTGGCACAACCTAGTGCACCTTGAAGCTGACACAATCAGCTTTCCAGAACTGCTGATATATTTCTGTGTAGCCCAGTGGCTGGTTCATATGGTGGACTGAACCATCCTCTATGCGGAGGTGTGCCTTCAGCATCTTGTTCAACTGCTCCCTGCCCTCTTCTTTCTGCTGGACACTGACAACCTACAGGGCAGCGCAGGGTGGGTAGGTGGGTGGGGGTGGTGTGTGTGGGCGGGTAATATTGGTGTCTGGAGCCTGTATGTAAAAATCAAATTCATGCAATTATCCAAAGACAGTCTTGGGGTGGCCAATAAATGTATGAAGTTGCCTTTTCAGGTGAAGGGGCAAGACTGCGAATTCACTAGATGGATGCTTATCCTACCTACCTACCATTCTTTGAGTCGTGTGTGTGTGTATGTGTGCGTTTAGTTATTGAACCTCAAGACATCTATCAAGATGGGCTCCAGATTGTGAGGGAGCATTCAAATCAATTGTTTCTTTGAAACCCGTGGGTACCCAGATTTTGTTCAATGACTGATCCTCTATTTCTAACTTCCCATCTCAAAATCCTCCTCCACGTCTTTCCTAGTCTGTACTCCCATCCTCTGCTCACTTGCTGCAACCCCAGCCCGGAATGCAGCTACTGCTTCCTGAGCCTTCTCATACTCCAGCTGGTCAGTACCCCTGATTACTTTTAAGGATGAAAACCCCGTGAAAGTTGTACTAAAAATGCGATCTGAAACGAACAATTAAATGAGCAGCCCGTGTGGGATGACGATTTAATTATAATTGAAGAATTAAAAGATCACTGTAGCACGGACTCAGGGCCCCTGTCGGTAAAACGATTGTTTGAGGTTCAATTCATCAATGCTTTTTCTTTTTAGCCCTTCATGTAACGGTTGGGCTAGTCCCTTTAGCCTATTTGGCCTACCACTGGACTGTAACATACATACATCAATAATCCTTGACCATGTCAACGGGTTGACGACCAAGATTTTGGTGCTAAGGGAAAAGTGGCTGGTGGATAGGTAGTTAATTAGTTAGCTGGTTGGTAAGTATTTGGTTAGATAGTTGGTTATTTAGTTAGTTACCTAGTTTGATTGTTTGTTTGTTGGTTGGTTGGATGGTTGGTTGGATGGTTGGAGAGCTGATGACCAGGGCCACACGGTTGCATTCCCAAACAATTCTGCGTATCCAACATGCCAACAGGCAAACCTCTCCACCCATACATGGTGTACCCTGTGTCCCCCATCACCCCCACATTCTGCCACAATCCCAATATACCCCCCCACCCCCCGCACTCAGCCTCCATAACACACAGATACACCGACTGCCCCCTACACTCCCACATGCTGACCTACTGTGCCCCCGCTATTATCACTTGTCCGTGGCGCCCAACCTAAACATCTTTCCAGTATCTTCGGAGTTGATTTATTTGGTCGTTATGCAACAGTCCGCTAGGGCCTGCACCGATATCGGCATACACTCTGAAGCCTTTTAAAGATTATACAACTGCGGTCTCATTATAAAATCTCTACTTGAGATTCAAATCAGACCCACCCACCACCCCACACACACATCCTCCATCCCACAGCACATCACCATGTGTTCACCACCCCAGCCTTTTGCACAAATTCCAGGACACACCTTCTGGATGGGTTACACAACAAGCTCAGCCCTGAATGCAGCTGCCGCTTCCTCAGCCTTCTCATACACCAGCTGGGGGTTCTTGACCATGTCACCAGGTTTCATCTCCAAGCTTTTGGTGCTCAGGGAAACGCCATCCTGGCTAATCTTATGAACCATGACCTAGAGAATTTGTTGGTTTGCTGGTTAGTTTGTTTGTTGGCTCGGTTGGTAGGTTAGTTTTTAGTTTGTTGGCTAACTGGCTAATTAGTGTGTTAGTTAGTCGATTAATTAGTTAGCTACCGTAGACGCAGCATTAAATGGCAAGAACATGTACTGTCAAAATCCTTGTTTTTGAAGGGGAAAGGGCTCTCAAAATGCATGGCAAAACAAACTTGGCTAAAGGGGTCCATTGCTGGACCTGCTCAAGTTGAGACCTGAAACACAGTTGGCAAAACCTCAATTTGCAAGTGTTCCATTTCCTTGTTACATATATGACGTCATGACGTGCTTCTGAACTTTCCTAGCAATGGTGTGCTTGGACAAGTGGCACCAAGTAGAGATCTGTCTGGTCCATGTTAACCACCCATATTGATGCATGGCCTATCACCAGGTTTAACCAAGGTGTAACTTGTTCATGACCAAGCCCTGACCGTTGATAACTCAGTAATGGTGTTCATCCAATAAAATAGAAGTGCATTTTGTGAAAGTTATTAACATATCCTGTTTTGTTGCGCACTCAAACGTGAAATTGATAACTTGTAACAAAAGTGATTATCATTTTGAAGTTTATCCCAAGGTGTAAAGTAACCCAAGGGTTTGACCAAGCTGTGATCGCGAATAACTCAATGATGGATCACATCCAATAAAAAGGAAGAGCATACCGTACTGCTTGCACAATTTAACGCCTTCAAAATTTGACGGCTTTTTTGGGGGGTTTTATTATAAATTGACGTATTACATTTGACGTTTTTTTTAATAGGAATATAAATTGACGTTACACATTTGACGGTTTCCATTTTAATAAAATCCATTTATGCAACTGAACGTTTGTACTTAATCATGTTACACTGGTTCATGGTTCATGATACAATATTAGGGTACACTGTTCTAGGACCTGCAAGGAGTGTACATATAATACTGCAATTATCCCAACATCTTGTTCAGCACAACACTACCGGTACTCTTTGAAATAACTAGAATGAGACATTCAATCGTTTCCATAAACTCCTGAAATCATCTCTTGCTCAGTTAATGTCAGAAACATAAGCATAACGTATGTTCCTGTATTGCTCAGCGACCTAGAAGGACCAAGGTAAGGTTTTGCTACGGCTACAATATGCACATACCATATTCAGTATACTTCACTCCAATGCACATACATGTTGACTTCCTATCCCTATTGCCTCTTTTCTTTTTGTACCTGTCAGCCTTTTACCTCCTCTAACTTTTCCCATTCCCAGTGTGCCCTAATTCAAACAATTGGAGCAAGGAAGAGTGGTTAAAGATGGCCACAGGGTCTGTGCTCCAAAACTCATTATTTTTGTCATCTGAGGCATCTGAATATGCAGACAGATGCAGGCGGTCCCAGGGATCTCGTATCACTAAAACATGTAGAGTTTCGCCCACTGAGTAGTGAGATATGTGCATTCTAGTGATGCACCTAATATCGGCAAAAAAACGATTTGACGGTTTTTTCATTGTGTAATATACCGTACGCCACGATTTGACGGTTGCTCACGTCAATTTAAAGCGTTAAATTTTGCAAGCAGTACGGTATTATATATGAACGCTTTTAAAAATTCCTTCATATGGTATATTCAAAAGTGAATTTGATAAAACTGGTGGCCTAGTTGTACTGCCTAGTTTATTGGTCGCTAGGAGTTACTTGGCAATAGCAAACCAGCCGGGGCCGACTCAGGTTCGACTCAAAACCACTTTGGCAAATGGTCGTTTGCCATTTAGTCGTTTGCCATTTAATGCTGCGCAAACATTAGTTAGTAAGTTAGTTGGTTAGTTGGTTACCTCGATATCCATTTAGTTAGTTGATTAGTTAGCTTGTGTCTTAGTTAGTTTGTTCGTATATTATTTTGTTTCCTAATCCAATCAGTCAACAGGCAAACCTCTCTACCCATGCATGGTCTCCCATGTGCCCCCCTCCCCCCCCCCCCCACCCCCCCCACACACACGCACACACATGCACACCTGATGCTGCACATCCCAACTGGAGACCCCCTACATCCCAACATGCTGCCCTACTGTGCCCCCTCCATTCTCCACACAAACACACCTTGATCTCGTCTCCCACGCTGAACATCTTATTCAGGCGTTCCTCCGTGACACGCTTTTTAGAGATTTGTCGTTTTGTCAACATTCCAATAACTCCTGCTCCAATGTTGACCCAAACCTCACCGCCTTGGACATCTTGGACAACTCCAGATCTAAGCATGTGGACCTGCAAATCAGATCAGATCAGTTTAGGCATTAGGACTAAAGACATGCATAGGGATTAGCAGTGTCCTTGTAGCTTCCTACTTCTACTTCTAGGGAGATGGCTGCCCTCCAGGATGTCCTGCACTGGGCTTCTAGGTGCTAGTCTTGTGACATGTTGGTAGCCTCGATGTCATTTCCAAGGACGTGTATGTTGGCCAGCCCCCCTTGCCTTGGCTGTCCCTCAGCAAGGTGTGTGTGAGTGGCAAAGAGCATTTGCATGGTGTTGCAAGACTTGGGTCTCCTTGCTATGTACGCTAAGAACCTAAAGCTATGATCTCTAATAATGCTATGGACGTACCTGTCGTATTCAAATCCCGCCCCCCCCCCAAAACCCCCCACCCCTCCTTCCTCCCACAACATATCACCATGTGTTCAACGTGACAGCCTGTTGCACAACAGCCAGAACACACCGTGAGGTTGGGATCCACCACTCCTCTAGTTTTCATCCTCTCCTGCTTGCGTGCCTCAGCCTCTGCCTCAGCCTCTGCCTGTATCTCAGCTTTTATCCGCTTGCGTTCCTCAGCCTCTGGAACCCCAGCCCTGAATGCAGCTGCCCCTTCTTCAGCATTCGCATACACCAGCTGGGGGTTCTCTAACATGGCACCGGGGATGACCTCCAAGCTTTTGGTGCTCAGGGTGATACGCTGGCGATCCTTGTCTATCTCATGAACCATGACCTAGAGAATAGGTTGGTTAGCTAGTTAGTAAGTTGGTTGGTTTGCTAGTTAGGAAGCAATATAGTTACTGAGTTTGTATTAGAAGATAGTTTTAACTTGTAGGGTAGCCCATGTGTTCATTACCCCCTCCCCAACCCCCCCTCTTACCCACACAACCCCCCCCAAGGAAAATTTAGGCTCTTACTTTGTTACAAACCCTCATGGGCACTTCTATATACACACCATTTTCAGTGTGCGCATGACCCCCTCTTGCGATTGTTACTCGTTTCACAACAAACTTGAGGCATGCATAGAAAAATGCCCCGTGCCTCATGCCCCCCCTCCATGCTCCCTTGCGCACACAAACAAACACACACTCATATCTCGACCCCCCCCCCCCCCCACACACACACACCCCACCACCCCACCCCACCCCATCGTAAAACACGAATACTCCCTCCCTTCCCTTCCTCGGTCTCCCTCCGTCCTCTCTCTCCCCTGCTCCCTCCTCCCTCCCCGTGCCACAAGCCCCCCTCTCCTGACCCCCTGACCCCACACCCAACCACGAATACACCCACACTCCTCCCTTGCCCCCCCCCCCCCCCCCCCACCACCACACACACACACACACAAACACACACAAACACTCATATTCTTCCCTAAAATCAAAAGACAAACGCGACATAGAGCAGGCTGCGGATTGAATCCACCAGATTCAATCCACCAACGACATGCGAACCTGAGCAAAGATTCCGACCATTATGAGAAATCAAATCTGCGCTATTGCAAAGCAACAAACCCGAAGCTTCTGCAACGTGCGCATTTACCCAGTTGGGCGAGACAGCTTTGGTATTCACCTCTAAAGGCATTCCATTGAGTAAACTCTGTCACACACTTTGATTTCATGTTAGAATGTCCTTTATACTCGAAAGACAGAAAAAGCGTTTTTGAGAAACTGAAAATTGAACCCAAATTGGTTAATAAAGACTCCAGCATGAAGCTGGTCATGAATCCTGATTCCTTTGAAGGATGGAAATAACTTAGAATGTTAAATAAAAAATGAGATAAGAATTGAAAAATTAAATTATCATCCCATGTGGGATGATGATTTAATTATAGTGTACAATTAGTTAATTAAAGTATCACTATAGCACGAACTCAGGGCCCCCGTAAGTAACACGATTTTTTGGGGTTCAGTTTAGAAATGCTTTTTATTATTAGCCCTTCCTGTCACGGCTGGGCAAGTCCCTTTAGCCTATTTGGCCTACTCCTGGACTGTAACATAGAAATATGCATACATACATACACACATACATACATACATACATAAATACATACATACATACATACATACATATATATGTATGTAGACATACATGGATGGCGCTATATTTTTTCGTTCGTTCCTCGTGTCTTAGGGGGTAGGGGGGCTTGGACAAGTGCAATACTCGACGGACATCGGACACGGCCTGCTGTACTGTACTGTACAACTGGGAATACGTGCAAATTTCGAATCTCACCTTCTTCACCCTTCGCTTCGCTTCTCCTATGCCCTTCGCTTCTCTGCGACCTTCACACACAGCCCTACCTTTCCAGTCACGTACCACAATTGTCTCGCTGTCGTGGTCAACTTTCCATACCATGCCTGAAGAAAAAAAAGCCAATCAGCGCGCAAGGCGAGCTCTTCAGAGTTCAGACCGACGAGGAAAGAAACCATGCAAACCAGCGTCGGCGTTGAGCAGATGCTGCTAACCACAGCAGCGCGCGACTTACAACCAGGCCAGGCGGGAAGATCATGCAACCAGTCCTGAAAATCAACGCCAGCTTAATAATCAGACAGGACGTGAACCTCATGCTGCGATGCAGGCTGCCGCGCGCAATTTGCAATATATCATCCTCTGCATTAACGTCTTGCCATCGCATTGTCTGATCGGCAGGCAATTCTTGTGAGATATTTTTGAATTTCTTCAGACCTCCACTGGCATTATCTATCATACGCGATATGGCCCTTGCACCCCTCATCCAATATCTTTTCATTGTTGCAAGCATTGATACATCGGTTGCTTAGCATGTTGCGATATAAGACTGGCTGATATTTTCTGGTCAAAACAACAGCTGCAGACCCAACTATGTTCCACGCAAAGAAGATGCAGGTATGTTGCTTTGTGATTGCGCACGCCCGGTATTCTCAGCGGGGTCGGCTTTCGCAAGCTATTGGCAGGTTGTATCCGCAGCCTGCTCTATATCCACTTCGTATTTCTGCATGATCTAGGCCCACAGCTGGAGAGGAAGGGGTGAGGTAGGGAGAAGGGGATGATGCATGCGTGCCGGTGGTTGGGGAAAGAGAGGGTGGGGGGGGAGGGTCGAGGGTGGCCCACCATGGGTGGAAATGACTGGGGTGAGGGGAGGGGGGAGAAAGAGAAAGAGTGTAGATGGGGTGGGAGGGGGGAAGAGGGGCCATTTGGGTGGTGTGGAGATGGCTTGGGGGTAGGGGGGTATATTTGGGTGGTGTGGAGATGACTGGGGGTTAGGTGGGGTGTAAGGGGGATAAACAGAGTGTGTGTCAAGGGGGTGGGGATGGGGGGCAGGAAGATTTAGGGGGAAACAGGGATCATGTAGGTCCTGGGGGCTGGGGGTGGGGGGGTATATTTATAGTAGGGAAAGGAAGGGGGCATGTGTTCGATATTTTGCTGAGGGGGAAATATCTTGACTGTGTGCATGTGAGTAAGGGGGGGGGGAGGGTGTACGTTCAAGGGCGTTGCACGTTATGTAACCCAGGCCAGAACAGGACCCAGGACCTGGGTGGGTGGGGTGGCGTGTGGCCTCCCGCCACACGGGCAATGTACTAGTACATACATACATACATACTTACATGCACTTGCTGGCATACATACTAGTACATACATACATACATACATACATACATACATACATACATACATACATACATACATACATACATACATACATGCACTTGCTGTCATACGATGCAAAGCAACAGATTTATCGATGCATTGGGAAAAGGTTGCAGACATTGGATGAGTGATGAAAGGGCGAGAACGCTCAGCGAGACGTAATTGCCACGAAGTACACGAGAACTTCAAATAACTGGCAATAGGATTGCCAAAGCGATGCAATGGTGGGGAGAGATGGTGCATCCAGTGCACATGCGCGAGCCGAATGGTGGCAATGCTCTCATTTCAGCCAGATAGACGCTGCTGGTATTTTGAAACATTTGCTCGCTGGGCATTCTGTTCAGACGGTTAGCGACGACATTAACGCCGTGTATTTTGTATGTATATGGCCTCCCCCAAGCTATCTAAACCAATTTGGCCCTTTTGATGCAAACAGCCAAATCTCGCTGCTCGCTGAAAAATCGAGGTCGCCATTGGTCATACATTCATCGTGATGGATCAACTGAACTTTTCATCCAACTAGTTTTGTTTATTGGGGGTCCTGGGACCCATAGAGAGGTCGTTAAACCCTAAAAAATCCTTATTTCACCAGAAAATAACTTTTAAGGCACAACTTGGATGGGGACCCCACCGGCAGAATCCTTCTCCCTTTTCCTTAAAAAAAAAACGAAAAAGTGGCTGGGAATCGCTGGCAAAATATTAGCGGCCCTCCAAACAATAATTATGGTCACTTGGTGGTTCAGATAGCTTGGGGGAGGCCATACAGATTGTTACGACTACAGATATATACATGTATTTATATTTGATTCCTTATCCTACAGGTAAACAGGCAAACCTCTCCTCCCGTGCATGGTCTCCCCTATGCCCCCCTTACCCCCCCCCCCCCCCCCCCTACACACACACACACACACCACACACACACACACACCGACAACACAAACATGTACACCTGATGCTGCATATCCCAACAGGCAACCCCCTACATCCACACATGCATGCTGCCCTACTGTGCCCCCTCCATTCTCCACACCAACATACCTTGATCTCATCTCCCACACTGAACATCTTCTTCTTTCTCATGTCCTCCCCACTTATACGCTTGGAGCTGATTTGGGTTATATGCAACAGTCCTTCAATGCCTGCTCCGATGTCAACCAAAACTCCGTAGTTGTGAATAGATTGGACAACTCCAGATATAAGATCATGGACCTGCAAATCAGATCAACTCAGTGTAGGCAAAAGAGATTGAAGACATGGATAGGGGCTAGCAGTGCCATTTCCTACTTCTACTTCTATGGAGTCCTTGGTGGCTGCCCTCCAGGATGTCACGTCCTGGGCTTGTAGATACCAGTCTTGTGACATGTTGGTAGCCTCGATGTTATTCCTAAGGATGTGTTTAGTGGTCAGTCCCCCTTGCCTTGGCAGACCTGAAGCAAGGGGTGTGTGAGTGAAAAATAGCATTTGCTTGGTGTTGCCTGAGTTAGGTCTCCTCGCTATTAGCGCTAGGAACCTAAAGCTGCGATCTCTAATGATGCTACAGATGTCGCTTTGCAATTCATATCCCCCCCCCCCCCCCCCCCCCCCCCCCCCCCCCATACCCCACCCCACCCCACTCTCCTCCATTCCACAACACACCACCATGTGTTCACCATAGCAGCCTGTTGCACAACAGCCAGGACACACCTTGAGGTTGTGATCCAACTCTCTAGCTTGCTCATTCTCCTGCTTGCGTGCCCTGAATGCAGCTGCCGCTTCCTCAGCCGTGATTTCCTCTTTGTGATTCAAATCCCCCCCCCCCACACACACACACATACACACACAACAACACACCCACACACGCCATCCTGCCCTCCTCCATCCCACAACAAATTACCATGTGTTCACCAACATAGCCTGTTGCACAACAGCCAGGACACACCTTTAGGATGGGTGACAACTCAATCTTAGCCCTGAATGCAGCTGCCGCTTCCTCAGCCTTCTCATACACCAGCTGGGGGTTCTTGACCATGTCACCAGGGTTCAACTCCAAGCTTCTGGTGCTCAGGGAAAAACACTGGCGTTCCTTGTCTATCTTATGAACCACGACCTAGAGAATTTGTTGGTTAGCTGGTTAGTTAGTTAGTTAGTTGGTTGGTTAGTTAGTTACTTAGTTAGTTAGTTGGTTATCTAGCTAGTTTCATAGTTCATTTCATGCATTTCATATTAGAATGACCGTTGTAAAATGAGAATAGAAAACACATTTTTGAGAAAATGAACATTGAACCTGAATTGGTGGATAAAAACTCCATCATGAAGCTGGTCATGAATCCTGATTCCTTTGAAGGATGGAAATACTTAATACAATTTATAAAGCAATGCAATAATAATCGCACAATTAAATTATCATCCCAGCTGAGATGATGATTTAATTATATTGTAGAATTAAATTATCACTGTAGCACAAACTCAGGGTCGCCATCGGTTCAATGATTGTTTGGGGTTCAGTTCATCAGTGCTTTTTCTTTTTAAGTCCTTTCTATACGGTTGGGCAAGTCCCTTTAGACTATTTGGCCTACCCCTGGACTGTAACATACATAGCATACATTGTTAGTTAGTTAGTTAGTTAGTGAGTTCCTTCCTTCCTTCCTTCCTTAGTTGGTTGGTTGGTTAGCTAGCTATTTATTTATTTAGTTGATTAGTTAGGTTGTTTGTTCCTTAGTTGGTCAGCCCTTAGGGGCTAAGACCTATGCGATGGATACGCGAAACGGTGTACATTTTGGTGATTTGGGTAATTTTGGCGAAAACGCCGGTCAAATTATTCACGCAGGGGTCGGCCTAACTCGGAGGGCACTTTTTCGCGTACAGATCTCAGGGTCGCGGACTTTGGACGCGGTGTTTTCATTTGTCGTTTCCCTCCTGTCCTATGGACTCAATCTAGGGACCTAGAGCTTGTCTACGATTTCCCCTGAGAAAATTCGCAACTCCGTGCCTCTCGCAGCTCATTGTGCTTGACAAGGAAATCTGTTGTTTCGCACTTGTACCAGCAGGATGCGCAATATAGCAACTGTAGCCTCGTGAGTTGCTGCACCTGCCTCCATGGAACTTCGGGGAGTCAGTGAGCTATTAACTTCACTAGCCCTACAGGCCACCAAGTTTAATAATAATGCCATTGGCACACGCGTTACAAAGTCAAGCAGAATGCATTGTGCAATAACTAATGTGTAACTAATGAAATATTGGTGCGCAATAGTCGTGCTATATTGATTCTTAACCCCCCAAATATTAAATTGTACAGAGGAGCAAGCACCTGCTTGTGCATCTTTCTCCAAGGAGGCTGCCACTGCTACTTGACTCACATTACACGACACCCTGGGCTGACCTCCAGGGGACCCTCCAGGGCACCCTATTATTTGTGTGTATATTTGTTTTGAGTCATTGTCCTACAGGTCAACGGGTCAACCTCTCCACCCGTGCATAGTCTCCCTGTTCCCCCTTACCCCCCCCCCCCCCCCCCCCCCCCCCCCCCCCCCCAACACACACATGTACACCTGATGCTGCATATCCCAACAGGCAACCCCCTACATCCACACATGCTGCCCTACTGTGCCCCCTCCATTCTCCACACCAACATACCTTGATCTCGTCTCCCACACTGAACATATTCTTCATGCATTCCTCGGTGATCTGATCGGAGCTGATTTCTGTTATATGCAACAGCCCACTAGGGCCTGCTCCGATGTCGGCAAAAACTCCGTAGTTTCGAACAGATTGGACAACTCCAGATATAAGATCATGGACCTGCAAACCAGATCAAATCAGTTTAGGCAATAGGGATTGAAGACATGGATAGGGGCTAGCAGTGTCATTTCCTAATTATACTTTTATGGAGTCCTTGGTGGGTGCCCTCCAGGATGTCACGTTCTGGGCTTGTAGGAACAAGTCCTGTGGAATGTTGCCTCGATGTCATTCCTAATCATCTTTTAATTGGTCAGTCCCCCTTGCCTTGGCTGTCCTGAAGCAAGGGGTGTGTGAGTGACGAAGAGCATTTGCTTGGTGTTGCCTGAGTTAGGTCTCCTTGCTATGTGCGCTAGGAACCTAAAGCTGTGATCTATAATGATACTACGGATGTCTTCTTGCACTTCAAATCCCCCCCCCCCCACCACCACCACCACCACCACCCCACCCCTTCTTTATCCTACAAACATCACCATGTGTTCACCATGAAAGCCTTGTTTCAAAACAGCCAAGACATACCTTGATGCCAAAATCCACCTCAACCATAGCCCTGAATGCAGCTGCCGCTTTCTCAGCCTTCTCATACACGAGCTGGGGGTTCTTGAACATGTCACCAGGGTTCACCTCCAAGCTTTTGGTGCTCAGGGTAATACGCTGGCGATCGTTGTCTATCTGAAGAACCATGACCTGGAGGTTTTGTTGGTTCGCTGGTCAGTTGGTTAGTTGGTTAGTTAGTTAGTTATTTAGTTAGTTAGTTAGTTAGTTAGTTAGTTGGTCAGTCAGTCAGTCAGTTAGTTAGTTAGTTAGTTAGTTAGTCAGTTAATTAGTTAACTAGAAAGTTAGTTATTTAGTTGGTCAGTTACTTAGTTAATTAGTTAGTTAGCTAGTTCGTTAGCTAGATCTTTAGTTTATTAGCTATCTATTTAGTTAGCTAGTTTGTTAGTTGATTAGTTAGCTTGTATGTTAGTAAGTTTGCATATGTATTTGTTTGTTTCCTCATCCAATAAGTCAACAGGCAAACTTATCCACCTACGTAAGGTCTCCCTGTGCCCCCCCTACCCCCCCCCCCCCCCCCCCCCCCCCCCCCCAACACACACATGTAGACCTGATGCTGCATATCCCAAAAGGCAACCCCCTGCATCCACACATGCTGCCCTGCTGTGCCCCCTCCATTCTCCACACTATCATAATTACCTTGATCTCGTCTCCCACACTGAACGTCTTCTCAATATCTCCGAGGGTGACACGCTCGTGACTAATTTCGCCGATAGGTAACAGTCCGGAAGGGCCTGCACCGATGTCCACAAACCCCCCACAAGTTGCAACAGATTGGACAACTCCAGATCTAAGCTCGTAGACCTGCAAATCAGACCAGATCAGTTTAGGCATCAGGATTGCAGACATGGATAGGGGTGTCATTTTCAGTGTCACTTACTACTACCAACTCTAAGGAGTCCTTGATGGTTGCCCTCCAGGATGACACGTCCTGTTTTTGTAGGTACCAGTCTTGTGAACAGTTGGCAGCCGGAATGTCCTTGCTAAGTCAAACTTCATTTTGAGCTATACAGGAAGTACAGAGGCGTACAGCATACGTGCCAAAACGTACGCACCAAGCAAGGGTATAGTGTGATGGCCTGTTCTACCTGCCTTGGCTGTTCCTCAGCAAGGGACGTGTAAGTGACAACGAGAATTTGCTTGGTGGTGCATAATTTAGAGCTTCTTGCTATGTGCGCTAGGAACCTAAAGCTATGATCTATAATGATACTACTACGGATGTCTCTTTGTGATCTAAATCATCCTCCCCCCCCCCCCCCCCCCCCCCCCCTGTAATGAGTTAATTGTAATGAGTCCCCTCACTCTTCTCCCAAGGGACTCCTTGGTCGAGTCCATCTCGCTGATGAAGGTTGACAGTTGTCAACAAGTTGGATCGGCCATTGGATCTAAGGCATTCGTGAATGCCGTCTGGCCAAGGCATCCGCCAATGCCGGCCGATCCGTTAAGATCACAAGTTGCTGATCTATGGCATTAGTTAATGCTGATCAACCGCGGGTCTTGCCCCTCGTCCTAGAGAGATTCCCGGCCTATAGGCATCGGACATATTGATTGTTCATGTTCGACCGTTTTGTAGCATTTCGGCCGTTGCCGATTAAGTGCGTTCACTAATGCTATAATATGCTATTTCGTTCCGCCGTCTGAAGAGGTATCCAATTATCCTCACCAATAATTGTCTTCTGTTCTTGCCTCTATCTTTGAAGGCACGGTTTCATAACCGTCAGAAGGCATCAGAGTGAGTCCACTTTAATATCGTTCCCGTAGCCTTACCCCCCCCCCCCCCCCCCCCCCCCCCTCCTTCATCCCACAAGACATCACCATGAAAACCTGTTTCACGACAGCGAAGACATACCTTAATACCGAAATTCACCTCAACCTTAGCCCTGAATGCAGCTGCCGCTTCCTCAGCCTTCTCATACACCAACTTGGGGTTCTTGACCATGTCACCAGGGTTCATCTCCAAGCTTTTGGTGCTCAGGGAAATTTGTTGGCGATCCTTGTCTATCATTTGAACCATGACCTAGAGAATGTGTTGTTCAGCTGGTTAGTTGGTTAGTTGGTTGGTTGTTCGGTTTTTTGTCACATAGTTACTTGGTGAACTAGCTACCGTAGTTAGATAGTTGGTTACTTCGCTAGTTTGTTAGTGAGTTAGTTAGTTAGTTACTTAGTTGGTTGGTTAGCTAGCTAGCTGCTTATTTATTTAGTTGATTAGTTAGCTTGTATGTTTGTTAGTTTGTGTGCTTATTTGTTCGTGTCCTTGTCCAACAGGTCAACAGGCAAACCTCTCCTCCCGTGCATGGTCCCCCTGTTCCCCCTTACCCCCCCCCCCCCCCCCCCCCCCCCCCCCCCCAACACACACATGTACACCTGATGCTGCATATCCCAACAGGCAACCCCCTTATCAGCATGTATAGCGGTGCTCTCACGCGTTTTATGACTTGGTGACTACTTATGTACTCCCTTAGAACTATCGGCTCTCCTGAGCCAGCTTCCCGTGGGACTGAGTCATCTTGAGATGACTCAGTGGCAGCTTCCTGTCACCTACGTCTCCGGTCTGATCTGTACCCTGTTAGGTTCCTGTCTACCGCCTCCTTTCACCACAGGTGCCCCTTTATGGGTCTCCTGTGTCTGTAACGTTATCCTTGTCTCCGTGTATAGATTGGTGCGTCTGTTCCGCTGCTTTAATCTACTGTCCACTCTACCGGAGTGATTTCAAGCTGATACCCCTACATCCCCACATGCTGCCCTACGGTGCCCCCTCCATTCTCCACACCAACATACCTTGATCTCGTCTCCCACACTGAACATATTCTCAATGCATTCCTCGCTGACATGATCGGAGCTGATTTCGCGAAAATGCAACAGTCCTTCAATGCCTGCTCCGATGTCGACAAAAACTCCATAGTCTCGAACAGATTGGACGATTCCAGATCTAAGCTCATGGACCTGCACATCAGATCAACTCAGTTTAGGCAAAAGGGATTGAAGACATGGATAGGGGCTAGCAGTGCCATTTCCTACTACCACTTTTACGGAGTCCTTGGTGAGTGCCCTCCAGGATCTCACGTCCTGGGCTTGTAGGTACCAGTCTTGTGACATGTTGGTAGCCTCGCTGTCCTAAGGATGCGTTTAGTGGTCAGTCCCCCTTGCCTTGGCTGTCCTGGAGCAAGGGGTGTGTGAGTGGAAAATAGCATTTGCTTGGTGATGCATAAGTTAGGTCTCCTTGCTATGTGCGCTAGGAACCAAAAGCTGTGATCTATGATGATACTACTACGGATGCCTCCTTGAGATTCGAATCAGCTCCCCCCCCCCCCCACACACACACACCCCTACCCCTCCCTCAACACATCACCATGGGTTCACCATGACAGCCTGTTGCACGACAGCCAGGACACACCTTTAGGTTGTGATCCAACTCTCTAGCTTGCTTATTCTCCTGCTTGCGTGCCCTGAATGCAGCTGCCGCTTCCTCAGCCGTTAAATACACCAGCTGGGGGTTCTTGATCATGTCACCAGGGCTGACCTCCAAGCTTTTGGTGCTCAGACCGAAACGCTGGAGATCGTCGTCTATCTGACAAACCATGACCTAGGGGATCGTTTTGTTCGTTGGTATGGCTGGTGGTTAGTCAGTAGAGTATTTGTTGGTCACCTAGCCAGTTAGTTAGTTAGTTGGTTAGTTAGTTAGTAGGTTAGTTAGTTAGTTAGTTGGTTGGTTGGTTAGTTGGTTAGTTGGTTAGTTAGTTAGTTAGTTAGTTAGTTAGTTAGTTAGTTAGTTAGTTAGTTAGCTAGTTAGTTAGTTAGTTAGTCAGTTAGCTAGTTAGTTAGTTAGTTAGTTAGTTAGTAAGTTGGTTAGTTAGTTAGTTAGTTAGTTAGTTAGTTAGTTAGTTAGTTAGTTAGTTAGTTAGTCATTTAGTTAGTTAGTTAGTGAGTGATTTAGTTAGTGAGTGAGCAAGTCAGTTAGTTAGTTACTTAGTTAGTTATATGGTTGGTTGGTTAATTGGTTGGTTGGTTGGTTGGTTGGTTCATTTGTTAGTTGGTTCTTTAGCTTGATTTCCTTATCTTTTTTCTCCTTATTCAACAGGCCAGAAGGCAAACCTCTCCACCCATGCATATTCTCCCCTGTGTTCCCCTTACCTCCCCCCCCCCCCCCCCCCCCCCCCCCCCCTAGTCCCCTTACCCCTCCCCCACACACATGTACACCTGATGCTGCATATCCCAACAGGCCGCCCCCTACATCACCACATGCTGCCCTACTGTGCCCCCTCCATTCTCCACACCAACATACCTTGATCTCGTCTCCCACACTGAACATCTTCTCAATGTCTTCGGGGCTGATCTGCTTGTGAGTCATTCGGCTGATATGCAACAGTCCGCTAGAGCCTGCTCCAATGTCGACAAAAACTCCGTACTTTTGAACAGATTGGACAACTCCAGATCTAAGCTCATGGAGCTGCAAATCAGGTCAAATCAGTTTAGTCAAAAGGATTGAAGACATGGATAGAAGATAGCAGTGTCATTTCCAACTTTCACTTCTCAGGAGTCCTTGGTGGGTGCCCTCCAGGATGTCACGTCCTGGGATTCTAGGCACCAGTCTTGTGACTTGTTGGTGGCCTCGAGACCATCCCTAAGTATGTGAATGATGGTCTGTCCTTCTTGCATCTGGTGTCCCTCAGCAAGGGGTGTGTGAGTAGCAAAGAGCATTTGCTTGGTGAACAGCAATTCAACGTGAAGAATCAGTCAACTAGTCATCTAACTGAGAGAGAGAAAGTACAGTAAGCCATCTAACTAAGGGAGAGAAAGTATAGTAAGCCATCTAACTAAGGGAGAGAAAGTACAGTAAGCCATCTAACTAGGGAGAGAAAGTACAGTAAGCCATCTAACTAGATAGAGAAATTACAGTAAGCCACCCACCACCACCCCCTGCTCGACCCTTCTACAAAACACTGACCACCAAAGCCATCCCAGCCTGTTGCATAACAGCCAGGCCTCACCTTCAGGCCAGGATCTAATCCATTAGCCTTGACCTTATGCAAAACCAGAGAGCCCTGGCGCTTCTGCATGGATACATTTGAGACACATCAAGATGTATGAGAACTTTGGTCAAAGTGATAAGGGTAATGAGAATGTTGGCAATTGCAAGTTCAAATTAGGAAGTCCACATATCTTGTATTCATTGACATTGTCTAGCCCTCTCCTTAGTCATTTCATTTCATTTGCAGCCATTTGAAAGGATCATGTGAAGTCTTCCACTTGAGTAGACACAAGTGCGACTAACAGTCCCCAGGCGGGGAGTACTTTTGACTGTACTTCCTCCAGATCTTAGATCTTGCGTTTGTACTGTCAGAACTTTCCCAAAATGTGGCAGGCATTTTGAGGGACACCTAAAGGAGGTATTCAAGCCCTCAAATTTCCACCCAGTTCAAGTTCAAGTCAAGCCCCCACCAAGTTCCACCCAGTTCAAGTCCAAGTCAAGCCCTCACCAAGTTCCACCCAGTTCAAGTTCAAGTCAAGCCCTCACCAAGTTCCACCCAGTTCAAGTTCAAGTCAAGCCCTCACCAAGTTCCACCCAGTTCGAGTTCAAGTCAAGCCCTCACCAAGTTCCACCCAGTTCAAGTTCAAGTCAAGCCCTCACCAAGTTCCACCCAGTTCAAGTTCAAGTCAAGCCCTCACCAAGTTCCACCCAGATCAAGTTCAAGTCAAGCCCTCACCAAGTTCCACCCAGATCAAGTTCAAGTCAAGCCCTCACCAAGTTCCACCCAGATCAAGTTCAAGTCAAGCCCTCACCAAGTTCCACCCAGACCAAGTTCAAGTCAAGCCCTCACCAAGTTCCACCCAGTTCAAGTTCAAGTCAATTCACTGCCATTTGAACGGTTCATGTTAAGCCTTCCACTTGACTAGACAAAAGTGATTTTAAGGTTCTATTATACAAGACTACCTCTAGAACACGTATTGGTTATTTGAAGGTTTGTTTGAAGGCTGCTACCTGATCTTTATACGTTTGTCTGATAAAGACTGCCATTTTATCACGTATCGAGGGTTTTGAATGTTTATGTGAGGATAGCGAGTTGATCCGATATCAATGATTTGAAGGATGCTGTGAAGGCTGCCTCTTGATCCAACATCAGTGATTTGGTAGCTGTAATTCACTTCTGTTGTACATCTCTGAGTTGTACAGCACTCTCAATGGAAACACACATGCTCACCTCACCTCAACTTAAATTGAATTAATCTCAATTCAATAAGAGAACTCATGGTCAAGACAAGACAAGACAATCAATGCACTATTCAAGGAAAAGCCCAGTAATGCGAAAGCTGCCAGGCAATGAAATATCATTGACTTGATTGTTCTTGAGTGCAGATTTCCACTTGATCAAACATCATGGACTTGATTTGTATTTAGTGCAGAGTGCCACTTGATCCAACATCATTGTATCACTGATTGGAAGGATTCAGTGCTTACTGATAGACTTCCACTTGACCCAATATCATTCATATCACTGATTTGAAGGATTGAGTGCAGAGTGATAGTGCTGAGAGCCACTCGATCCAGAATCATCAAATTGAAGGATTGAGTGCAGAGAGCCACTTGATCCAGTATCATCAATTTGAAGGATTGAGAGCAGACTGACAGACTGACACTTGATCCAGTATCATCAATTTGAAAGATTGAGTGCTGAGAGCCACTTGATCCAGTGTCATAGATTTGGATTTGGATTTCAGATTTTTTGTTGCACAGAAGGTTGGGGTCAAGATTGCAAGCAGCTTACCCCTTGACTTCACAGCACCTTTGTTATTTGAATGTTTTTGATTTACTCGTTTGTGATGCTGAATAATCTTCCTCATTACTGTCCATACTTAAATATTTTGCTGACAACGGTGCACTCATTGTTCAGCTGTATTTTGGTAGTGGTGGTGCTAGGTTAATGTGATGGGTGTGTGCCTGTATGTGTATGTTTTGGGTGTGGGGCGTTGTGGCAGCGCTTACCGACTGGGGCGCCTGAGTCCAATCTCTAAACACTGCTTCATCCGTCACAATATCCCTGCTGCTACCCTAACTCTTCTCCACAGCCCTGGGGGGCTTACACCAACGCTTGGTACTGGGCCCTGCAGAAGCAGTTGGTTTGGTTTAAATGGTTTGGTTAAATGGTTTGGTTTGGTAGAGAGTTCTATAACCAGGGTGGTGGATGGGTGGGGTGTGAGGGGGGTGGAGTGTAAATCTATGTAGCTTACCTGGAGGTAGTCTGTTGGGGATAAACGACCTCAGCACTGAACAGCGAGCAGCCGCTGGTGCTCGATAGAGACTAGCGTTAGAAACCTTGGACTGCATGACGCTGTATCGTCAAGTCTAGCACAGAGATTAGATCGGGCGAGGACGCATCAACAAGCCAGAAAGAAAGCAGTACGCCGACGTGGATTGGAGGTCCTCGGACAATCGTGACCAACACCAGCCAAGGAATGCTATTTACCGCCCCTCAATGCAGGAGCAACCTATTTCGCAACGTGAATGAGCGATCGAAACCGGGCGGTACGATCTCTCAGTCAGGTTCAGCTAGGGGCCCCTGGGTTCGGCTGACCAGTAGTCCCGTTACGACACTCAGGCTCGTTGTACCACTACCCCAGGTTTCGGAGCTGGGGAACCGAAGTCAGAAGGTCCATCGCGATGTCCTGGGCTCTTGGTGGTGAGCAGACTTGCTTCAGTGCTTCGTGCAATCCCTGGTTGCCATGGCATGCCATGGGTATCGCACGGGAACTTCCAACTGTTGGCTAAACAAGTTCAAGTTCAACTGTTGGTGGAAAGTACCTCGGTGAGCAGCCCAAAGTTGGCTGAAAACGTCATGTAATTATTCAAATTCAATTCCATATAAGTTCCCACTCCTTGTCACCATCCTCTGAGTGTGCTCCCTGGGTTCCAAGAGAGGGGGCGGGGAGACTTGTAATTGGAAGACGAATGGGGTGTAGTATCATAGGGTTCGCTGATCAGCATTGTCGCTGTCCCCCCCGGAATCAAAACTTTTGAACTCGCATGACCGTCGGGATATCATATGATTTTAAACCCAAAGTTGGCCAAACATAACATATTTGGGGGGGGAGTAGATGTTGCATATACTACTACAATCTTTTTTTCATGTACGCCATTCTGGAGATCACAATTAAATGTACAGTGTCTATTCCAAGAAAAACTCGGATATGCGGTATCAGCGGATATTTTTGTAACATTGAACACACATTCCCCTCAATTGCATGTCCTCTTCATGCAGTCATAATCCGAAAACGACCACACTCTCTAATCTCCACAACATCACACTTGCATGCTCGCAAATGTGAGCACTGTCATTTCTTTAAATTGAGGAATCAGATTTGGCAGGGATTTATTTTCAGCATTTCTTAGCAGCTTCTAGGCATCTCCCAGAGCCAGCCACTGGGCTAAACCGAAGCACTTCAGCAGTTCAGCACTAGCTTGCGCCTGCTTGGGTCGAATGAGACAACTCAAGGCATAGACGATTAGACAGTGGTGCTTAGGAAAGGTCTTCGGACCCTCGACCTCAGCGGGAATTGCGAAGGGTGGCTGAGGTGATTAATAGCAAGGGACTCTACATATCTTCAGGAGGAATTCCGCGGTGAGCAGCTCGTGATGCAGCAGCGGTGCTTCCCCAGAGGCAAGTGCTGCTGAAGCCCCTCCGGGTCCCATTTGGCACCTTGATACGTTCCAAAAACAAAAGTGCTAGACCCCATGATGAAAAAGTGTGAGGACACCCCTCAGTAGATACCCCTGGCTCCGAGACCCGCTAATATAAACAGTTGAAATTGAAATTGAAATTGTTACATCCGTGTAATACAGTTACTCACAGGACGTGAAGTTAAGGACACCATAGCGTAAGCCGGAGCTAGCTAAAGTCACCGTAGGACCACCTTAGTAAAAAAGAATCGCCATCGATGCCCGCGAGGGCAGGCACCGGAAACACATTGTGCCAGTGCAACTTACTACGGGGGGTTTTCACCCCGGTTGGGAAGCATCAGCACTATGTAGCTGGCAAGACAAAAACTGAGGGGGGGGGCACGGTCTGTGTGCGAGTCCCCAGGTATCATCCCAGGGTGTACCTCCATAAAACGGCGGCACTGTAAAATACTCTGAAATAGAATGGGAGTGGACAGTGTCCGCTAGTTTAAGGGCACACAATCTGGTAAGTCCAACTGTACCGGTAGCCATAAGTCAGGAAAGAGGTTGGGCAGTGATTTCCCTAAGGTTTTTGAGCGAAACATTAATAATCGTTTGGGTCCGATTCTTGGGTCTGCACTTCGGGAACATGAAAACATTAATAATCGTTTTGCACGTTTCTGCACGATTACAGTTTTGATGGCAAGCAAAACATGCAGTACATCAACTAATCCAAGTTCGTGGCTTAGTGGAGTAGTGCATTCCTTCGCGTGCACTTCTCAGTCCAGGTATCAAACGCTTGCTCGAAGAGGAAGTCGTCAAAGGGAAACATGCGGCGCATGACGAAAGCCCGCACAGCGCCGATGAGGTGCTCCTCCTCCAGCCGATTCCTCGTCAGGTCCTTGATGAAATTCATGGCAGAGAAGGTTCTCTCCTCCTCCACAGACTCTCCGACCATGGTCAGAGCGATCCAGCAATTATAAATAGCTCGATCGAAAGCAAAGCCATCAAAGAAATCAAGGAAGCAGGTGGAAAGCAAACGGATAGCCCCCGCGGCACGCCTTGCAGGAGTCGTGGGGTTGCATTCAAATGGCAGTCAAACGGGGCGCAGGCATCTGCATTCAAGCAGTTCTAGGTCGTGGGCTCGCGGCTCAGTGGTAAGGCGAAGAATATGTAAGCAATTCTAAATAGCTCGATCGAAGGCAAAGCCATCAAGGAAATCAAGGGAGCAGGTGTAAAGTAAATAGAAAGCCCCCACGGGCGAGCTCACATCAGGCGAGCTCGAGGTTTCATAAAGCCCTGTGTCGAGGTTATTTCATGGCGTACGCGTACGTGGCCTCAACTCCCCCCCTGCCCCGCCATGCCCCTTTCGCCTCCCCCCGGATGAGCTGGCTGGAATCTGTCCAGCGTGTCACCCAGTGTTCTATCTAGAGCATGCTCCCTTGGCATGGGAATTTGGGATGCGCGACGCCTGAGCCAACATTATGGCTGATGCTAAACATTAATAATCGTTCTGCACGATGCTGCAGCCAGCGTTTGGTTCGACCAGAAACATTAATAATCGTGCATGAACGATGCCCAGGCCAAAGTTTCGCGAGCTCGAAAACATTACCCAGACCTGAGAAAACGATGGACCATTTCGCGAGAAACATCAATAATCGTGCCTGCACGATTAATCGTGCTTAGGAAAATCGCTGGTTGGGATAGTAATATAAACAGTCATTATCTCGGCCACCACTTAGAATTATGGGGTCTAAGTAGGTGCATTCTTCACCTATTGTAAAGGCCTATCCATTGGTGTTGGTCTCATGACCATTGGGAAATGGGCACGTGTGGGGAAAAGACATATCTTCATCATCAACGTTAAGTTATTTGATGGGTCTTGGGGGGTCGGGGTTTAGGGCCCCATTATTGACCCTAATGTGCCCAAAGCTGGGGGGTCTTAAACCATCGCTAATGTGTGTATGCTACAGTCCAGAGATAGTCAAATAGGCTAAAGGGACCTACCCAACCTCGACAAATAAAATGTCTAGCACGACCTCGAGCACTACAAGGAAAATAAAATGTGATATGCTGAAGGGCACAATACAGTCCTTTGCAACATGTAATAAAATGCGACTGGCTGAAGGGTTGCTGCACTGCAATTGTTTACCGCATTTGTCATAGGCAGTGACCTTTGATTGTGGGTCCATCTCATAACATCAAATGGCACTGGGCATCAGGACGAAAACAGATGCAAAGTGACGGAAAGGAAAGAAGCAGTGATCTACTATGAGGTCTCGCTCTGCAATTCGTTGAGCTCGTTATGGCGGTGTTTGTGTGGTGTGTTTATTTTTGGATATATACAGAGATAGATATAGAGAGAGTGACCCTGGACGGTGGCTGCCCCCCCCCCCCCCCCCCCCCCCCCCCCCTGAATATAATTTGTGGTGGATCTCTCCCCAATAGCATCTATGGACTGGTATTCAGTAGAGGAACACCCCAGTTCGGCTCCCATGTCATTCTGCGGACTAGAAACAAATAATGTCATTACCCAATATTGGGTTATGGACATACCGTCTTAGAGTGCATTGGCTGCAAAGTGTGATGCAGGAGTGGGAGGCACCTGGGGTAGCGTCTGAAGCTATGAAACACAATAATGGGTTATGAACATACCGCCTTGGAGTGCATTGGCTGCAGAGAGTGACGCAGGAGTGGGAAGCGCCTGGGGGAGCGCGTGAAGCTATGAAACAGAAGCTTGCTGAGGGAAGAGCCTCAGAGGCACTCACAACATCAGAGCATTAACAAACGGACAGTCCAGAAGTAGCGACATAATTTTCTCTCACAACCAAACAATGGGTTGTGGACAGTGCTTTTAATTTTGGCTGCGGGCTGCAGCTTCTAGGCAACACCCCTGACTGGCCATTCAGTCAAACCTGACAAAACCTAGTGCGCCTTGAAGCTGACACAATCAGCTGTCCAGAACTGCTGATATGTTTATGTGTAGCCCAGTGGCTAGTTCAGGTAGTGGACAGAAGCATCCTCTGCGTGGCGTGCCTTCAGTATCTTGTTCTGCTGCTCCCTGTCCTCTTCTAGCTGCCGAATACTGAGACACTACAGGGCAGGGCAGGGTGGGTAGATGGGTGGGGGTAGGTGTTGGTGGTGTGTGTGGGCGGGTAATATCGGTGTCAGGAGCCTGTATGTAACAATTAATTTCATTCAATTATTCAAAGAGAGTCTTGGTGCGGCCAATCAATGTATGAAGTTGCCTTTGCAGGTGAAGGGGCTAGACTGCGAATTCACTAAATGCGCCTATCCTACTTACCTACCATTCCTCGAGTCGTGTGTGTGCGTGCGATTAGTTCTTCAACCTCAAGACATATATCACGATGGGCTCCAGATTATAAGGGGGCATTCAAATCAAGTATTTCTTTGGAACCCGTGGGTACCCAGATTTTGTTCTATGACTGATCCTCTATTTCCAACTTCCCATCTCAAAATCCTCATCAACAGCCTTCTTGATGTAAATGTGGAATGCCGATTTTATTATAATTGAATAATTAAATTATCACTGTAGCACGGACTCGAGGCACCTGTCTTTAAAACGATCGTTTGGAATTCAGTTCATTATTTTTTCCCTTTTTAGCCCTTCCTGTCACACTTGGGCTAGTCCTTGGGGGGGCTAGTTCTAGCCCTTCCTGTCACACTTGGGCTAGCCTACTTGGCCTACCCCTGGACTGCAACATCCATCCATCCATAATCCTGGACCATGTCAGCGGGGTTGACAACCAGCACAGTAAGTTGGTAAGTAAGTTAGTTAGTTGGTTACCTATTCTGATTGCTTGTTTGTTTGCGTGTTGGTTGATTAGTTGGATGGTTGGAGAGGTGATGGTCTGGGCCACACGGTTGCATTCACAACCAATTATGTTTATCCAGCATGCCAACAGGCAAACCTCTCCACCCATACATGGTGTCCACTGTGTCCCCCTCCACCACCACATTCTGCCACAATCACAACATACCCCCCCCCCCCCCCCCCCCACCCCACCCCCCACCCCCCATCTCCCGCCCGCTGCCTCCGTAACACACACATACACCAACTGCCCCCTACACCCCCACACGCTGACCTACTGTGCCCCCTCCAACCTCTACACCAACATGCGTTGACCTTGTCGCCCACCCTGAATATCTTTTCAATATCTTATTTGGTGATACGCTCGTGATTTGCTTGGTCATTATGCAACAGACCGCTAGGGTCCGCACCGATATCGACATACACGCTGAAGCCATTTAAAGATTATACAACTACGGATGTCTACTTAAGATTCAAATCCCCCCCCCCCCCCCCCCCCCCTCTCCTCCATCCCACAACACATCATGTGTTCACCATCCCAGCCTGTTGCACAACAGCCAGGACACACCTTTAGGATGGGTGACACCTCAACCTTAGCCCTGAATGCAGCTGCCACTCCCTCAGCCTTCTCATACACCATCTGGGGGTTCTTGACCATGTCACTAGGATTCACCTCCAAGCTTCTGGTGCTCAGGGGAATTCGTCCCCAATTCTTGCTTATCTCAAGAACCATGACCTTCCTAGTCTCCTTGCTATGTGCTCTAAGAACCTAAAGCTGTGATCTCTAATAATGATATGGATGTCCCAGTCAGATTCAAATTCTCCACCCCACCCCTCCTTCCTCCCACAACATATCAGCATGTGTTCACCGTGACAGCCTGTTGCACAACAGCCAGAACACACCTTGTCCCTCTCCTGCTTGTGTGCCTCAGCCTCTGCCTCAGCCTCTAGAACCCCAGCCCTGAAAACAGCTGCCGCCTCCTCAGCCTTCTCATACACCAGCTGGGGGTTCTTGACCATGTCACCAGGGTTCACCTCCAAGTTTTTGGTGCTCAGACTAATTCGCTGTCGGTCGTTGTCTATCTAAAGAACCATGACCTAGAGAATTTGTTGGTTCGCTGGTTAGTCTGTTGGTTAGTTGGTTGGTTGGTAAGTTGGTTAGTTTGTTTGACAGTTGGTTAAAATGCTAGTTAGTTATTTAGTCAGTTAGTTAGTTAGCTAGTTAGTTAGTTAGTCAGTCAGTCAGTCAGTCAGTCAGTTAGTCAGTTATTTATTTAGTTAGTTAGTTAGTAAGTTTGTTGATCGATTAATTTGTTAGAAACCGTAGACGCAGCATTGCATGGGAAGAACATGTGTTGGGAAAACCCCTGTTGTTTAAGAAAAGTGCTCTAAAAAAATCATGGCAAAACATACTTGGCAAAAGGGGTCCATGGCTGGACACACTCAAGTTGAGACCTGAAAACCAGTTGGCTAAACCTCAGTTTGCAAGTGTACAATTTCCTTTTTACATGTTAATATATGACGTGCTTCTGAACCTTCCTAGCAATGGTGTGCTTGGACAAGTGGCGTTATTCACCCATGTCAATGCACAGCCTAACGCCAGGTTCAACCAAGGTGTAACTTGTGGATGGCCAAGCGCTGACCATGGATAACTCAGTAATGGTGTCCATCCAATAAAATGTAGGTGCATATTGTGAAAGCTATTAAAATGTATTGTCTTGTGGCACACTCACAAGTGAAATTGATAACTTGTTACACAAGCAATTAGCATTTTGAATTAAAATTCAAGGTTTACCATTTTTAAAATTCAAGATTTGACCAAGCTGTAACCGCGAATAACTCAATAATGGAGAACATCCAATAAAAAGTAAGTGCATATTGTGAACGTTTTTTTAATTCAATTTCAAACGTGAATTTAATTAAACTGGTGGCCTAATTGTACTGCCTTGTACATTAGTCGCTAGGGGTTACTTGGAAACAGCAAACGAGCTGGGACCGACTCAGGTTCGACTCAAAACCGCTTTGGCAAATGGTTGTATGCCATTATTTAATGCTGCACATATGTTAGTTAGTTAGTTAGTTAGTTAGTTAGTTAGTTAGTTAGTTAGTTAGCTATTTAGTTATTTAGTCAGTTAGTAAGTTAAATATTCAATAAGTCAGTTGATTACTTAGCTTGTATCTTGGTTAGTTTGTTTGTATATTTGTTTGTTTCCTAATCCAACTGGTTAACAGGCGAACTTCTCCACCTGTGTTAAGTCTCCCGTGCATGGTCTCCCCTGTGCGACCCCTAACACCCCCCAACACACACATGTACTCTTGATGCTGCATATCCCAACAGGCAACCCCCTATATACCCACGTGCTGACATACTGTGCCCCCTCCATTCTCCACGCCAACATACCTTGATCTCGTCTCCCACACTGAACATCTTCCTGACCTCTTTGACGGTGACACACTCTCGACTGATTTGGGCGTTTTGCAACATTCCGATAAGTCCTGCTCCGATGTGGACCCAAACAACGCCTAGTCTAATGTCTTGGACAACTCCAGATCTAAGCTCGTGGACCTCCAAATCAGATCAGATCAGATAAGGCATTAGGACTGAAGACATGGATAGGGATTAGCCTGGGATTAGCAGTGTCCTTGTCCATTCCTACTTCTAATTCTAATGAGATGGCTACCCTCCAGGATGTTCTGTACTGGGCTTCTAGGTGCTAGTCTTGTGACATGTTGGTAGCCTCAATGAAATTTCTAAGGATGTGTATGTTGGCTAGCCCCCCCGGCCTTGTCTGTACCTCAGCAAGGGGTGTGTGAGTGGCAAAGAGCATTTGCATGGTGATGCGTGACCTAGGTCTCCTTGCTATGTGCGCTAAGAACGTAATGCTGTGATCTCTAATAATGCTATGGATGTCCCTGTCGGATTCAAATCCCACCTCCCACCTCCCCAACCCTCCTTCCTCCCACAACACATCACCATGTGTTCACCGTAACAGCCTGTTGCACAACAGCCAGAACACACCTTGAGGTTGGGATCCACCACTCCTCTAGCTTCCACCCTCTCCTGCTTGCGTGCCTCAGCCTCTAGAACCTTAGCCCTGAATGCAGCTGCCGCTTCCTCAGCCTTCTCATACACCAGCTGGGGGTTCTTGACCATGTCACCAGGGTTCAACTCCAAGCTTTTGGTGCTCAGCATAATTGGGCGATCCTTCCTCATCTTATGAACCACGACCTAGAGAATTTGTTGGTTTGCTGGTTAGTTTGTTAGTTAGTAAGTTGATTGGTTAGTTTATTAGTTAGCTGGTTAACTGGCTAGTTAGTTAGTTAGTTAGTTAGTTAGTTAGTTAGTTTGTTTGTTTGTTAGTTAGTTTGTTAGTTAGCTAGTTTGTTAGTTAGTTGGTTAATGAATTAGTTAGCTACCGTAGACGCAGCATTAAATGGCAAGAAAACGTTATGGGAAAACCCTTGTTGTTTCAGAAACAGGGCTCTCACAAATGCATGGCAAAACATGCTTGGCAAAAGGGGTCCATGGCTGGACCTACTCAAGTTGCGGCATGAAAACCAGTTGGCAAACCCTCAATTTGCAAGTGTTCCATTTCCTTGTTACATGTTAATATATGACGTGCTTCTGAACCTTCCTAGCAATGGTGTGCTAGGACAAGTGGCATCAAGTGGAGACCTATCTGGTCCATGTTAACCACCCATGTCGATGCATAGCCTATCACCAGTTTTAACCAAGGTGTAACTTGTGCCTGACCAAGCGCTGACCGTGGATAACTCAGTAATGGTGTACATCCAATAACATACACGTGCATATTGTGAAAGCTATTAACATTTCCCGTACTGCAGTACACTCAACAGTGAAATTGGGAACTTGCCACACAAGTTATTAGCATTTTGAAGTTAGACCCAAGCTGAAACCGCGAATAACTCAATAATGGTGAACATCCAATACAAAGTAAGTGCATATTGTGAACGATTTTAAGTTGAGTTTCCGAATGGTATACTCAAAAGTGAATTTGATAAAACTGGTGGCCTAATTGTACTGCCTTCTTCATTGGTCACTACGAGTTTCTTGGCAACAGCAAACCAGCTGGGACCGACTCAGGTTGACTCAAAACCGCGTTGGCAAATGGTCCTTTGCCAAGTCGTTTGCCATGTAATGCTGCGCATACGGTATCTAGTTAGTAAATTCCCTAGATATTCATTAAGTTAGTTGATTAGTTAGATTGTACTTCAGTTAGTTTGTGTATATATATGTTTGTTATATATATGTTTGTTTCCTAATCCAACTGGTCAACAGGCAAAACTCTCCACCCGTGGATGGTCTCCCCCTGTGCCCCCCTCCCCCCCCCCCCCCCCCCCCCCCCCCAACATACACATGTACACCTGATGCTGCATATCCCAACTGGAAAACCCCCTACATCCCCACATGCTGCCCTACTGTGCCCCCTACATTCTCCACACCAACATACCTTGATCTTGTCTCCCACACTGAACATCTTCTCAACATCTTCATTGCTGACACACTCGTCACTGATTTGGGGGTTTCGCAACAATCCGATAACTCCTGCTCCAATGTGGACAGAAACTCCACCGCGTTCACTTACATCTTGGACAACTCCAGATCTAAGCTCGTAGGCCTGCAAATCAGATCAGATCGGTTTAGGCATTAGGACTGAAGACATGGATAGGGATTAGCAGTGTCCTTGTCATTTCCTACTTCTACTTCTAAGGAGATAGCTGCTCTCCAGAAGGTCCTGTACTGGGCTTCTAGGTGCTAGTCTTGTGACATGTTGGTAGCCTTGATGTCATTTCGAAGGATGGGTATGTTGGCCAGCTCCCCTTGCCTTGGCTGTCCCTCAGTAAGGGGTGTGTGAGTGGCATAGAGCATTTGCCTGGTGATGCAGGACTTAGGTCTCCTTGCTATGTGCGCTAACAGCCTAAAGCTGTGATCTCTAGTGATGCTATGGATGTCCCTGTCCGATTCGAATCCCCCCGCCAACCCCCCACCGTCTCCTTCCTCCCACAGCACATCACCATGTGTTAAGCGTGACAGCCTGTTGCACAACAGCCAGAACACACCTTGAGGTTGGGATCCACCACTCCTCTAGCTTTCTTCCTCTCCTGCTTGCGTGCCTCAGCCTCTGCCTCAGCCTCTGGAAACCCAGCCCTGAATGCAGCTGCTGCTTCCTCAGCCTTCTCATACACCAGCTGGGGGTTCTTGACCATGTCACCAGGGTTCACCTCCAAGCTTCTGGTGCTCAGGATAATGTGGCCAGCCTTGCTTATCTTATAAACCATGACCTAGAGTATTTGTTGGTTTGCTGGTTAGTTCGTTAGTTATACTTGGTTGGTTAGTTGGTTAGTTGGTTAGTTGGTTAGTTAGTTAGTCAGTCAGTTACTTAGTTAGTTAGTTGGTTTGTTAGTTAGTTAGTTAGTTAGTTAGTTAGTTAGTTAGTTAGTTAGTTAGTTAGTTAGTTAGTTAGTTAGTTAGTTAGTTAGTTAGTTAGTTAGTTAGTTAGTTAGTTAGTTAGTTAGTTAGTTAGTTAGTTAGTTAGTTAGTTAGTTAGTTGGTTGGTTGGTTAGTTGGTTGGTTGGTTGGTTGGTTGGTTGGTTGGTTGGTTGGTTGGTTGGTTGGTTGGTTGGTTGGTTGGTTGGTTGGTTGGTTGGTTGGTTGGTTGGTTGGTTGGTTGGTTGGTTGGTTGGTTGGTTGGTTGGTTGGTTGGTTGGTTGGTTGGTTAATTAGTTAGTTAGTTAGTTAGTTAGTTAGTTAGTTAGTTAGTTAGTTAGTTAGTTAGTTAGTTAGTTAGTTAGATAGTTATTTAGTTGGTGACCTGGCTAGTTACTTAGTTAGTTGATTAATTAGTTAGCTACTGTAGGTGCAATGGCAAGAATATATATTGGCAAAATCCTTTATTTGTAAGAAAAAGGCTCTCAAAAATGCATGGCAGAACATACTTGGCAAAAGGGGTCCATGGCTGGACCTACTCAAGTCGTGACCTGAAAACCAGTTGGCAAAACCTCAATTTGCAAGTGTTCCACTTCCTTGTTACATGTTAATATATGACGTGCATCTGAACCTTCCTAGCAATGGTGTGCTTGGACACGTGGCATCAAGTGGAGACTTGCCTGGTCCATGTTAACCACCCATGTCGATGCATGGCCTATCACCAGGTCTAACCAAGGTGTAACTTGTGTATGACCAAGCGCTGACCGTGGATAACTCAGTAATGGTGTACATCCAATAAAATGTAAGTGCATATTGTGGAGAAAAAAAAAGATAACGCCTGGAGGGGCGTGGTGTCAAGGGGACCCTGCCGTACGCCAAGGTGGAGAGATTGGTAATAGTTGTGATTGGTATGGTACCAGTGGTATCTATGGTTAAGACTAGGTAGTGGACAAGGAATCCTTGTTGTTGAAGGATACCGTGGAGCTCCTTTCGCTGAACGCTTTTTTTTCTTCTTTTTCTTCCTGGAATTTGATGTGATGGTTAGTGTCTGAGCATTAGCCCAGTTCAACTAGGTAGGCTTTTATTGGTTTGGATTCGTCGTCAATGAGAAGGATATCAGGTCTGTATTTATTCCATGTGGCTTGGGGAAGATCAGGGGGCTTGAGGGTGGTCGGGGGTCTCGTGGGAATGTCGGATGTCGCCTCACAAGTGCCTGCATCCATTAACATGGGGGGAGCCCCCAGAGCTCCTTCGGCTACTTCCTTTTTGATGAGTTGGACCGCCTTATTATGTCTGTTAATAAACATCCCTTTGAAGACAGGGTGGCTGCACCCAGCAAGAATATGGCCAGCACCGTCCTGTGTATATTGTGAAAGCTAATAACATTTCCCGTCTTGTGGGACGTTATTAGCATTTTGAACTTAAACCCAACGTGTAACTTGGGTTAGACCAAGCTGTAACCGCGAATAACTCAATAATGGTGGACATCCAATAAAACGTAAGTGTATATAGTGAACGCTTTCAACATTTCCTTTCAAATGGTATACTCAAAAGTAATAAAAAAACTGGCGGCCTAATTGTACTGCCTAGTACATTAGTCTCTAGGAGTAACTTGGCAACGGCAAACCAGCTTGGACCGACTCAGGTTCGCCTCAAATACTCTTAGGCAAATGGTGGTTTGCCAGGTCGTTTGCCAATTAATGCTGCGCACACAGTTAGTTAGTTAGTTAGTTAGTTAGTTAGTTAGTTAGTTAGTTAGTTAGTTAGTTAGTTAGTTAGTTAGTTAGTTAGTTAGTTAGTTAGTTAGTTAGTGAGTTAGTTAGTTAGGTAGGTGTACCTAGCTATTTTTTTATTCAGTTGATAATTAGCTTATATCTTAATTAGTCTGTGTTGATATTTTTTTGTTTCCTAATCCAACAGATCAATGACTCAACTTGCAAACCTTTCCACCCATGCATATTCTCCCCTGTACCCGCCTTACCCCCCCACACACATATATGTACACCTGATGCTGAATATCCCAAAAGGCAACCCCCTACATCCCCACATGCTGCCCTACTGTGCCCCCTACATTCTCCACACCAACATACCTTGATCTTGTCTCCCACACTGAACATCTTCTCAACATCTTCATTGCTGACACGCTCGTCACTGATTTGGGGGTTTCGCAACAATCCGATAACTCCTGCTCCAATGTGGACAGAAACTCCACCGCGTTCACTTACATCTTGGACAACTCCAGATCTAAGCTCGTGGACCTGCAAATCAGATCAGATCGATTTAGGCATTAGGACTGAAGACATGGATAGGGATTAGCAGTGTCCTTGTCATTTCCTACTTCTACTTCGAAGGAGATGGCTGCCCTCCAGGATGTCCAGTACTGGGCTTCTAGGAGCTAGTTGTGTGACATGTTGGTAGCCTGGTTGACATTTTCAAGGCTGTGTATGTTGGCCAGCCCTCCTTGCCTTGGCTGTCCCTCAGCAAGGGGTGTGTGAGTGGAAAAGAGAATTTCCTTTGTGATGCGGGACTTAGGTCGCCTTGCTATGTGCGCTAAGAACCTAAAGCTGTGATCTCTAGCAATGCTATTGAGGTCCCTGTCAGTTTCAAACCCACCCCCCCACCCCCAAACCCCTCCTTCCTCCCACAGCACATCAGCATGTTTTCGACATGACAGTCTGTTGCACAAAAGCCACAACATACCTTGAGGTTGGGATCCACAACTCCTCTAGCTTCCATCCTCTCCTGCTTACGTGCCTTAGCCTCTGGAAACCCAGCCCTGAATGCAGCTGCTGCTTCCTCAGCCTTCTCATACACCAGCTGGGGGTTCTCGACCATGTCACCAGGATTCACCTCCAAGCTTTTGGTGCTCAGGGTAATACGCTGGTGATCGTTGTCTATCGAAAAAACCATGACCTAGAGATTTGGTTGGTTAACTAGTTAGTAAGCAAGATAGTTACTGAGCTTGTAATTTAGATAGTTTATACTTGTAGGGTAGCCCGTGTGGCCTCCCCCCCCCCCCCACCCCCCCTACCTACCAACAAAAATCTCCCAAGGACAAATTAGGCTCTTCCTTTGTTACAAACCCTCATGAACATTTCTATATACACAAACGTTTTCAATGTGCGCAGGACCCTCTCTTGCAATTGTTACTAGGTCGCTCATAAGCTTGTTTCTAAACACTTCTGTTTACACAGTGTGCGAATGACACTCCTGCATTTTCACAAAGAACTCGAGGCATGTAGAGCAAAATGCCCCGTGCCTCATGCCCCCCCTCCATGCTCCCTTGCACACACAAACACACTCATATCTCGAACCCTGCCCCCCCCCCCCCCCCCCCCCCCCCCCCCCCCCCCCCTCCCCGCATCCACCCCCACCCATCATAAAACACGAATACTTCCTCCCTTCCCTCCCTCTGTCTCCCTCCCTCCCTCCGCCCACCGCTGCTCCCTCCCCTGCTCCCTCCTCCCTCCCCGTGCCACATGCCCCCCTTTCCTGCCCCCCTGCCCCCCCCCCCCCCCCCCCCCCCCCCGCACCCACAAATAAACACTCACACACACAAACACTCACAGTCTTCCCTAAAATAAAAAGAAAAACGCGACATACTATAGGGCAGGCTGCAGATTGAAACCACCAGATTCAATCCACCCACAACATGCGAACCTGAACAAAGATTCCGACCATTATGAGAAATCAAACCTGCGCTATTGCAAAGCAACATAGTATTAAACTAGTAAACAGCTTTCACCTTCCTCTTGACTGTCCTCTACAATTGATTTTGTATTCCAATACTTCTCTCTATCCAACGGCAATCAATGTTACCATTGAAAATTGAGGAATAGTCTCTTTCTCAGGAATACCAAAAACAATCTTACAAAATAAATGTAAGATATTTTCGTATAAAAAAGCCACCAAAAAAAGCAAAATCAAGGCTAGTGTGCCGACTCCCGCCCCTTTTTTCCGAAACGTCCCTCTGCTACGAAACCCTGATGTTGATTGACAAAACTGGGATTGATGTCTTTACTATGGTGACGTTCTAAGACGGTACAGGGAAAACGACAAATCAATCACACAGCCCAACCCCCGCTGTCCGGACATCTAGACCCTTTATCTTTTTAGTTCCAGGATTCTCTCCGTCAAGCTAGAAATAGGATTTTGACCACGTACCGATCTTTTCGAATGCTGCCCTCTCTCCATTTGTTTGCCGAAGAAGCGTATACCTTTAGTGTTCCGTGGTCTCCTGCATAAAGGCAAATAGAGGGCCGTCTAGTTGTTCGGAGGGACCGCCAAAGATATGTGGCAATGAGACGTGGAAACGCGGCGCACCAAGGGGAATTGGCAAACCTGGTCTTTTTTATCTTTTTTTTTACTCTTTCTTTTTTTCCCCTCCTAAACCCTCCTACTCCTCCCCCTTATCTTTGTTATTCAAATCGTCTCTTTTATCTTGGTACGCGAGATCTCTTTATGGAGACGACTGCAGTACTCTGTGACGCGATACCACGATCTAAGAAATCAGGATTTCCCACGTGGAGGCCGCTACGACCCGGAATCAACTGGAAACATTGAACCGAAACGGCGGGCCAATGTAAAGAATCGCTATAGAATTTGATAGATTCAACGCGGCATGGTCATGAATTTTTCTGTATCGAGTACAGTCGTGACCAGCGACTGGAAAACCAATATACTCCCATAGCCACATGTTCGTATAATGATTCCATGTGGGATGATGATTTAATTATAGTTTACAATTAAATCATCACTATAGCAAAAAGTCAGGGCCCCCATAAGTAACACGACTATTTTGGGTTCAGTTTAGAAATGCTTTTTATTTTTAGCCCTTCCTGTCACGGCTGGGCAAGTCCCTTGAGCCTATTTGGCCAACTCCTGGACAGTAACATAGAAATATACATCTATATATATATAAACATACATGGATTATCGCGAGCTCGCGAGCTGGCACTAGCCGGCGCTAGCTGGCTATCGGCTTAAGTAGCGGGTTACTAATAGCGTATCACCCAGATTTCGAAATGCCTCCCCACCCAGATTTCGAAATCAGAGCAGAGCAGATGAATGCGAAGCGATAAATCTTCTTGTCTGAGCCGAATACCCATCCAACTCCCTACCCAGATGCGATAAATCTTCCGCATTCGATCTGAGCGCCAGTGTAGACCAATTATGCCGCTCAGACTCATTGCCTAGAATCTTTTGCTTCTCGATGCCACCATGCATGCCCACAATCTACCAGATTTAGGCAGAAGGGCGACGAATACAGCCAGCCAGCGAGCTCTTCACAGCAAAAGGCGAGCTCTACAGACCGACGAGGATAGGAGCGATGCAAATCAGCGACCGCGTTTAGCAAACGCTGCAGAGCAGCCTGGACCGATTGCTGACTGTTGCTCTCCTCAAGCGCCCGTTCTGAGCGCCCATTCTTCTGTTGCATTTTTCTCATCAGACGCCCATTCTGAGCGCTAATTCTTCTGTTGCGTTGTTCTCATTAGAATCATTGTCCTCGTGCGTTGTTTTCATCAGAATCATTATTCTGTTGCGTTGTTCTCATCAGACTCATTGTTCTTATCAGGCGCCCATTCTGAGCGCCCATTCTATTCTCAGCGCACCATTATTTTCATGCATGCGCCTTTCATCATGGTTGGCAGCCAATTGTTTCGAGAAATTTGACTTTCCTCAGATCTTCATGGCCATTTCATTTCTTACGCTTTCACCGCACATCCCATCTATGCAATCTCTTTTCGTTGTATCGACGATCGTGAAATATGACGCTGCGAATTTGCTGCAGAGTGTTGACCGGATTTAAGGCGAAGTTTTTCCAACTGTGCCACTGCACGAGTAGAAGAACCTACAAGTTTGTAGCCTTGCAATCGCGCAGGTCCGGTTTTCTCAGTATGATCGGAATCTGAGCGTTCAAAACCTGTTGGTAGGTTCAATACCCAGCCTGCATTTTCAGCAAAATCTCAGCCCACAGCTGGAGAGAAGTGTACGAGGTAGGGATAGGTCATAGGTAGGGGAGCGTGGAGGGAGGGTGGAGATGGCTGGGTGGTGTGGGGAGTACGGGGGTAAATTTGAGTGGTGTGGAGATGGCTGGGGGGTAGGGGGGTATATTGGGGTGATGTTGAGATGACTGGGGGTTAGGTGGGGTGCAAGAGGGATAAACCGAGTGTGTGTCAAGGGGATGGGGGGCAGGAAGATTTAGGGGGAAACAGGGATCATGTAGGTCCTGGGGGCTGGGGGTGGGGGGGTATCCTATATATATGGCCACCTGGGCGACAGGTCAGCAAGATATGGAACCAAAGCCCCAAACACGCGCCGGGCACGTGCTAAACCCCAGACGGATATGGAACTTTATATAGGGCCTGTTTCCACATGAGTTAGGAAAGTTATAGTTCTGGTACACCGGCAATACAGAATCGAAGCGCAGTTATGATAACTTTCCGTAAAACGGCATGTGGAAATACGAGCCCAGTTATCTCGCTGGACAGCTTGGACAACCAACAAATGTTCAACCAGCTCTCTTATTCGTTCACCTGGAAATCTGGAATTGATCTTTCCTCTTTTATCCTTGGCACGGCTTTTTAATCTGGCCTTCTGTCGTCGCGAAAACGGAGGACAACTTCAACCTACTTCTGCAGCTGTCAAATTGAAGGATGATGGAAAGGCCGGAAGGCACCTATCAAGGAAAAGCAAGCACGCAGGGGTCTATGCAGGTCTATGCAGTGGACTCACCTGACTAGCCCTCGCTGCCGGGACGATGAAAGGATTGAGGGCTGATCTGGCGGGTTCCGGAACTATCGGCAGGCCGGGCAGGCCCCAGTTCCAGCGTTTTCCATGTTTGCGAGCCCGTTATGAATGCTCGGGGTGATTTAAATTAAACTCTATTGAAATCAAGCCTTATCCCGAGGCTTATCTGTAGATTTTCAAACAGCGCGCAGCTTTTTCAAACCATTGACGTGGCACCTCCGGATCCTACGTGGCACATAACTGCGAGCGCAGTTATGATAACGGAGCCCCCCCACCTCCGTTCCATAAGCACGCTCGCAGTTAAGGGTTTAGCTAGAAGATTTACCCTAAACCGCGCTGGCATTTGAGTGTTTCCAACTGTTATGCAAGTTATGACTAATAACAGCGCTCATAACTCATGTGGAAACAGGCCCATATAATGACTAGCATTGAGCCCGTCGTTCCGACGGGAAGACCCCCGTGGCCACCTCAGCGACAGGTCGGCAAGATATGGAACCAAAGCCCCAACTGCCTTAGCCAAAAGGGGTCAAACACGCGCCGGGCACGCGCTATACCCTCAACGGACATGGAACTTTATATACTAGCATTGAGCCCGTCGTAGCGACGGGAAGGCCCCCCCCCCCTACCCCCCCCCCCCCCCCCCCCTGCCGCCCCCCGCCCCCACCCCACCCCTCACCCCCCCACTCCCCTGCATGTACGGGGCTCGCTACACACGTGACTCCGGAACGGGTAACTCCGAAACGGTTCGGAAACGACTCCGGAACGGCTAACCCCGATTGGAAGCCCAGAGGAAGAGGAAGAGGAACTGTAGAGGGTTAAGCGAGTCAGGCAGCGAGCACTGAAAATAGCAGAAGTGCGCATGAAAAATCGGGTATCAGGATGGCTTGGCACAGGAAATGCAAGAGAATTTCACAGAAGAGCAGTGAGAAGGAGTTGAAAACGACATAGGCTTCATTAGAGCAGCGCAAAGCAGCGCAGGGGCTGAACAGGTCGCAGGAAAATTCGGGCACCAAGCTGGCTAACCTTGGACGGGTGGGTGGACGGCAGGAGGCGATCGTTCCTGTGGCGCCGAAAAATCGAGATCCGAGACTCGCTGCCACCTGGGCGACAGGTCAGCAAGATATGGAACCAAACCCCCAAGTGGCTAGGCCAAAAGGGGCCGGACACGCGCCAGACACGCGATATACCCTCGACAACGCGCTAATATATATAGGACTAGCATCTGAGCCCGTCGTACCGACGGGAGGACCACCCCCGTGGCCACGTGAGGGACAGGTCTCGGAACTCCGAAACGGGTAATTCCGAAACGGGTAATTCCGAAACGACTCCTCTGTCCACGTCAGCGAAAGGCAGCCAGCGAGCGGGCAAGAGTGAGAGCGCAAGAGAAGGAGAAGGGAATGCTGCGACGGGGGGAGCTGCGAAGTTATTGTCAGTGGCAGCGAAATTTGTGGGAAAGAGTTTGGGCAGACAGAGGGAGGCTACACCGTTGAATATAGGGGGACTCAGGCAGCGAGCACCGGAAATAGCTTAAGTGCGAAGGAAAATTTGGGTACCAGAACGGCTAGGCTCAGGAAATGAAGAGAATTTCACAGAGGAGCAGTGAGAAGGAGTCGAAAATGACACCGGCTTCATTAGAGCAATGCAAAGCAGCGCAGGGGGTGAACAGGTCGCAGGAAAATCCGGGCACCAAGCCGGGAAAAACCTTGGACGGGTGGGTGGATGGGTGGACGGCAGAGAGGCAATCGTTCCTGTGGCGCCGAAAAATCGAGACCCGAGCCTCGCTGCCACCTGGGCGACAGGTCGGCAAGATATGAAACCAAAAGCCCAACTGCCTGGGCCAAAAGCGGCTAAACCCGTGACATGCTACTTTATATAATAAGACTAGCATCTGAGCCCAACGTCCCGACGGGAGGACCACCCCCGTAGCCACGTCAGCGACAGGTCTCGAAAAATCGAGACCCGAAACTCGCTGCCACCTGGGCGACAGGTCGGCAAGATATGAAACCAAAAGCCCAACTGCCTGAGCCAAAAGCGGCTAAACCCTTGACATGCTACTTTATATAATAAGACTAGCATCTGAGCCCGTCGTCCCGACGGGCGGACCACCCCCGTGGCCACGTCAGCGACAGGTGTCGAGAAATTGAGACCCGAGACTCGCTGCCACCTGGGCGACAGGTCGGCAAGATATGAAACCAAAAGCCCAACCGCCTGAGCCCAAAGCGGCTAAACCCCTGACATGCTACTTTATATAAAAAGACTAGCATCTGAGCCCGTCGTACCGACGGGAGGACCACCCCCGTGGCCACGTCAGCGACAGGTCTCGAAACTCGAGATCCGACAACGGGTAACTCCGAAACGGGTTATTCCGAAACCACTGCCCCTGGCCACGTCAGCAAAAGGCAGCCAGCGAGCGGGCAAGAGTGCGTGAGAGCGCAGGAGAAGGAGAAAGGAATGCTGCGAGGGGGGGAGCTGCATGCGAAGTTATTGACAGTGGCAGCGAAATTTGTGGGAAAGAGTTTAGGCAGACAAAGGGAGGGTACACCGTTGAATATAGGGGGACTCAGGCAGCGAGCACCGAAAACAGCTGAAGTGCGCAGGAAATTTTGGGTATTAGAACGGAAATGGACGGAGCAGGTGTTCGAGGAGGAATGACAGGTCAGCTTCATCCAAGGTCAGGAAGGTCGTTCCTGTGGTGCCCGAGAAATCAAGACCCAGGATTCGGGCCACCTGGGCGACAGGTCAGCAAGATATATAAGTGGATATACAAGGATTCCTTGTCCACTACCTAGTCTTAACCATAGGTACCACTGGTACCATACCAATCACAACTATTACCAATCTCTCCACCTTGGCGTACGGCAGGGTCCCCTTGACACCACGCCCCTCCAGGCGTTATCTTTTTTTTTCTCCACAATATGCACATACATTTTATTGGATGTACACAATTACTGAGTTATCCACGGTCAGCGCTTGGTCATACACAAGTTACACCTTGGTTAGACCTGGTGATAGGCCATGCATCGACATGGGTGGTTAACATGGACCAGGCAAGTCTCCACTTGATGCCACGTGTCCAAGCACACCATTGCTAGGAAGGTTCAAATGCACGTCATATATTAACATGTAACAAGGAAGTGGAACACTTGCAAATTGAGGTTTTGCCAACTGGTTTTCAGGTCACGACTTGAGTAGGTCCAGCCATGGACCCCTTTTGCCAAGTATGTTCTGCCATGCATTTTTGAGAGCCTTTTTCTTAAAAATCAAGGATTTTGCCAATATATATTCTTGCCATTGCACCTACAGTAGCTAACTAATTAATCAACTAACTAAGTAACTAGCCAGGTCACCAACTAAATAACTATCTAACTAACTAACTAACTAACTAACCAACTAACTAACTAACTAACTAATTAACTAACTAACTAACTAACTAACTAATTAACTAACCAACCAACCTACCAACCAACCAACCAACCAACCAACCAACCAACCAACCAACCAACCAACCAACCAACCAACCAACCAACCAACCAACCAACCAACCAACCAACCAACCAACCAACCAACCAACCAACTTACCAACCAACCAACTAACTAACTAACTAACTAACTAACTAACTAACTAACTAACTAACTAACTAACTAACTAACTAACTAACTAACAAACAAACAAACTAACTAAGTAACTGACTGACTAACTAACTAACCAACTAACCAACTAACCAACTAACCAACCAAGTATAACTAACGAACTAACCAGCAAACCAACAAATACTCTAGGTCATGGTTTATAAGATAAGCAAGGCTGGCCACATTATCCTGAGCACCAGAAGCTTGGAGGTGAACCCTGGTGACATGGTCAAGAACCCCCAGCTGGTGTATGAGAAGGCTGAGGAAGCAGCAGCTGCATTCAGGGCTGGGTTTCCAGAGGCTGAGGCAGAGGCTGAGGCACGCAAGCAGGAGAGGAAGAAAGCTAGAGGAGTGGTGGATCCCAACCTCAAGGTGTGTTCTGGCTGTTGTGCAACAGGCTGTCACGCTTAACACATGGTGATGTGCTGTGGGAGGAAGGAGACGGTGGGGGGTTGGCGGGGGGATTTGAATCGGACAGGGACATCCATAGCATCACTAGAGATCACAGCTTTAGGCTGTTAGCGCACATAGCAAGGAGACCTAAGTCCTGCATCACCAGGCAAATGCTCTTTGCCACTCACACACCCCTTACTGAGGGACAGCCAAGGCAAGGGGAGCTGGCCAACATACACAGCCTTCGAAATGACATCAAGGCTACCAACATGTCACAAGACTAGCACCTAGAAGCCCAGTACAGGACCTTCTGGAGAGCAGCTATCTCCTTAGAAGTAGAAGTAGGAAATGACAAGGACACTGCTAATCCCTATCCATGTCTTCAGTCCTAATGCCTAAATCGATCTGATCTGATTTGCAGGCCTACGAGCTTAGATCTGGAGTTGTCCAAGATGTAAGTGAACGCGGTGGAGTTTCTGTCCACATTGGAGCAGGAGTTATCGGATTGTTGCGAAACCCCCAAATCAGTGACGAGTGTGTCAGCAATGAAGATGTTGAGAAGATGTTCAGTGTGGGAGACAAGATCAAGGTATGTTGGTGTGGAGAATGTAGGGGGCACAGTAGGGCAGCATGTGGGGATGTAGGGGGTTTTCCAGTTGGGATATGCAGCATCAGGTGTACATGTGTATGTTGGGGGGGGGGGGGGGGGGGGGGGGGGGGGGGGGGGGGGGGGGGGCACAGGGGGAGACCATCCACGGGTGGAGAGTTTTGCCTGTTGACCAGTTGGATTAGGAAACAAACATATATATAACAAACATATATATACACAAACTAACTAAAGTACAAGCTAACTAATCAACTAACTTAATGAATATCTAGGGAATTTACTAACTAGATACCGTATGCGCAGCATTACATGGCAAACGACTTGGCAAAGGACCATTTGCCAACGCGGTTTTGAGTCAACCTGAGTCGGTCCCAGCTGGTTTGCTGTTGCCAAGAAACTCGTAGTGACCAATGAAGAAGGCAGTACAATTAGGCCACCAGTTTTATCAAATTCACTTTTGAGTATACCATTCGGAAACTCAACTTAAAAGCGTTCACAATATGCACTTACTTTGTATTGGATGTTCACCATTATTGAGTTATTCGCGGTTTCAGCTTGGGTCTAACTTCAAAATGCTAATAACTTGTATGGCAAGTTCCCAATTTCACTGTTGAGTGTACTGCAGTACGGGAAATGTTAATAGCTTTCACAATATGCACGTGTATGTTATTGGATGTACACCATTACTGAGTTATCCACGGTCAGCGCTTGGTCAGGCACAAGTTACACCTGGGTTAAAACTGGTGATAGGCTATGCATCGACATGGGTGGTTAACATGGACCAGACAGGTCTCCACTTGATGCCACTTATATATCGGGTTAAAAAACGGGTTATTCCGAAACCACTGCCCCTGGCCACGTCAGCGAAAGGCAGCCAGCGAGCGGGCAAGAGTGCGTGAGAGCGCAGGAGAAGGAGAAAGGAATGCTGCGAGGGGGGAGCTGCATGCGAAGTTATTGACAGTGGCAGCGAAATTTGTGGGAAAGAGTTTAGGCAGACAAAGGGAGGGTACGCCGTTGAATATAGGGGGACTCAGGCAGCGAGCACCGAAAACAGCTGAAGTGCGCAGGAAATTTTGGGTATTAGAACGGAAATGGACGGAGCAGGTGTTCGAGGAGGAATGACAGGTCAGCTTCATCCAAGGTCAGGAAGGTCGTTCCTGTGGTGCCCGAGAAATCAAGACCCAGGATTCGGGCCACCTGGGCGACAGGTCAGCAAGATATGAACGACGGGCGGACCACCCCCGTGGCCACGTCAGCGACAGGTGTCAAAAAATTGAGATCCGAAACCAGACTCCAGAACGGGTAACTCCGAAACGACTCCGGAACGGCTCCCCTGGCCACATCAGGTCTCGAACCCCGTGGCCACGTCAGCGACAGGTATCGAAAAATCGAGATCCGAAAACGGGTAACTCCGAAACGGGTTATTCCGAAACCATTGCCCCTGGCCACGTCAGCGAAAGGCAGCCAGCGAGCGGGCAAGAGTGCGTGAGTGCGCAGGAGAAGGCCAAGGGAATGCTGCGAGGGGGGGAGCTGCATGCGAAGTTATTGACAGGGGCAGGGAAAATTGTGGGAAAGAGGTTGGGCAGACAGATGAGAGGGAGGCTACACCGTTGAATATAGGGTGATATAGGCAGCGAGCACCGAAAATAGCAGAAGTGCGCAGGAAAATTCGGGTATTAGAACGGAAATGGACGGAGCAGGTGTTTGAGGAGGAATGACAGGTCAGCTTCATTTATCAGAGGTCAGGAAGGTCGTTCTTCCTGTGGTGCCCGAGAAATCAAGATCCAGGATTCGGGCCACCTGGGCGACAGGTCGGCAAGATATGGAGAATCGAGATCGGGGAACCCTGAAAAACCTCGACTCTCTACTTTATATAATAAGACTAGCATCAGAGCCCGTCGTACCGACGGGCGGACAACCCCCGTGGCCACGTCAGCGACAGGTCTCGAAAAATCGAGATCCGAAAACGGGTAACTCCGAAACGGGTTATTCCGAAACCACTGCCCCTAGCCACGTCAGCGAAAGGCAGCCAGCGAGCGGGCAAGAGTGCGTGAGAGCGCAGGAGAAGGAGGAAGGAATGCTGCGAGGGGGGGGGGGGGGGGGGGGGGGAACTGCATGCGAAGTTATTGACAGTGGCAGCGAAAATTGTGGGAAAGAGTTTAGGCAGATAGACACAGGGAGGCTACACCGTTGAATATAGGGGGACTCAGGCAGCGAGCACCGAAAACAGCAGAAGTGCGCAGGAAAAGTCGGGTATTAGGACGGAAATGGACGGAGCAGGTGTTCGAGGAGGAATGACAGGTCAGCTTCATTTATCAGAGGTCAGGAAGGTCGTTCTTCCTGTGGTGCCCGAGAAATCAAGATCCAGGATTCGGGCCACCTGGGCGACAGGTCGGCAAGATATGGAGAATCGAGATCGGGGAACCCTGAAAAACCTCGACGCCCAACTTTATATATACTGATAAGACTAGCATCTGAGCCCGTCGTACCGACGGGCGGACCACCCCCGTGGCCACGTCAGCGACAGGTCGCGGAAAATCGAGATCCTAAACCACTGAAACCAAAAGCCCAACTGCCTGGGCCAAAAGCGGCTAAACCCCTGACAACCTACTATCGCTCTACTTTACATAATAAGACTAGCATCTGAGCCCGTCATACCGACGGGAGGACCCCCGTGGCTACGTCAGCGATAATTCTCGGGAAATCGAGATCCGAAACCAAACTCCAGAACGGGTAACTCCGAAACGGGTAATTCCGAAACGACTCCCCTGGCCACGTCAGCGAAAGGCAGCCAGCGAGCTGGCAGGAGTGAGAGCGCAGGAGAAGGAGAAGGGAATGCAGCGAAGGGGAGATGCGAAGTTATTGGCAGTGGCAGCAAAATTTGTGGGGAAGAGTTTGGGCAGACAAAGGGAGGCTACACCGTTGAATATCGGGTGACTCAGGCAGCATGCACAGAAAATAGCAGAAGTGCGCATGAAAATTCGGGTATCAGAACGGCTTGGCCCAGGAAATGCAAGAGAATTTCACAGAAGAGCAGCGAGAAGGAGTTGAAAACGACACCGGCTACAGGACAGCAGCGCAAAGCAGCGTAGGGGGTGAACAGGTCGCAGGAAAATTCGGGCACCAAGCCGGCTAACCTTGGACGGGTGGGTGGACGGCAGAGAGGCAATCGTTCCTGTGGCGCCGAAAAATCGCGAACCGAGACTCGTTGCCCCCTGGGCGACAGGTCGGCAAGATATGGAACCAAACCCCCAAGTGGCCAGGCCAAAAAGGGTTGAACACGCGCCGGGCACGCGCTATACCCTCGACGCCTACTACGCGCTACTTTATATAATAAGAAGACTAGCATCTGAGCCCGTCGTACCGACGGGCGGACCACCCCCGTGGCCACGTCAGCGACAGGTCACGGAAAATCAAGATCCGAAACCACTGAAACCAAAAGCCCAACTGCCTGGGCCAAAAGCGGCTAAACCCCTGACAACCTACTATCGCTCTACTTTATATAATAAGACTAGCATCTGAGCCCGTCGTACCTACGGGCGGACCACCCCTGTGGCCACGTCAGCGACAGGTGTCGAAAAATCGAGATCCGAAACCACTGAAACCAAAAGCCCAACTGCCTGGGCCTTAAGGGCTAAACCATATGACGGCCATGCTACTTTATATAATAAGACTAGCATCTGAGCCCGTCGTACCGACGGGCGGACCACCCCCGTGGCCACGTCAGCGACAGGTCACGGAAAATCGAGATCCGAAACCACTGAAACCAAAAGCCCAACTGCCTGGGCCAAAAGCGGCTAAACCCCTGACAACCTACTATCGCTCTACTTTATATAATAAGATAGGACTAGCATAGAGCCCGTCGTACCGACGGGAAAACCCTCGTGGCCACCTGGGCGACAGGTCAGCAAGATATGAAACCAAAAGCCCAACTGCCTAAGCCAAAAGCGGCTAAACCCGACACGGACATGGAACTTTATATATACTGATGATGATGATGATGATGATATATAGGATAGGACTAGAATTGAGCCCGTCGTACCGACGGGAGCCCTCCCCCTCCCCCCCCCCCCCCCCCCCCCCCCCCCCCCCCCTGCATGTACGGGGTTTGCTACACACGTAACTCCGGAACGGCAAGTTCCGAAACGGGTAACTCCGAAACGGGTAATTCCGAAACGATCCCCTGGCTACGTCAGCAAAAGGCAGCCAGGGAGCGGGCGAGAGTGAGAGCGCAGGAGAAGGAGAAGGGAATGCTGCGACGGGGGGAGCTGCGAAGTTATTGGCAGTGGCAGCAAAATTTGTGAGAAAGAGTTTGGGCAGACAAAGGGAAGCTACACCGTTGAATATAGGGCGATACAGGCAGCGAGCACCGAAAATAGCAGATGTGCGCATGAAAAATCGGGTATCAGAACGGCTTGGCCCAGGAAATGCAAGAGAATTTCACAGAAGAGCGGTGAGAAGGAATGGAAAACGACACCGGCTTCAAGATAGAGCAGCGCAAAGCAGTGCAGGGGGTGAACAGGTCGCAGGAAAATTCGGGCACCAAGCCGGCTAACCTTGGCAGGTGGGTGGAAGGCCGGAGGCAATCGTTCCTGTGGCGCCGAAAAATCGAGATCCGAGACTCGCTGCCACCTGGGCGACAGGTTGGCAAGATATGGAACCAAAGCCCCAAGTGGCTAGGCCAAAAGGGGCCGAACACGCGCCGGGCACGCGCTATACCCTCCACATGGAACTTGATATATACTGATGATGATGATGATGATGATGTTGATGATGACTAGCATTGAGCCCGTCGTACCGACGGGGTGCCCCCCGTGGCCATGTCAGCGACAGCTCCAAAACGGGTAACTCCGAAACGGCTCCGAAACGACTCCCCTGGCCACCTAAGCGACAGCTCGGCAGGATATCGAGATCCGATCTGGCGACAGCTCGGCAAAGACCTAAGAAAGGGGCCGAGCACGAGCCGAGGACGCGCTAAGCCCCAGACGCGCAACTTTATATAACAAGGGCGTGACCGCCCTTGTGTTGGCAATTGAATGGGGATTGCTGGAGGTATGAGGAAGCCTCGCTGAGCCCCGCTGTCACTAGGGTTGTTTTGTGTGCGGTGTGCAATGTGCGGTGTGCAATGTGCGGTGTGTGCAACCTTGTTGCTGCCCTCGTAAACCTTGTTGCTGCCCTCGTGGCTGTTCTTGCGGAACATGTGTCTCGTATACCGCGCTTTGGTACACAGTTGCGCGTTACCTCATAAACTGGGGCTGTGCACCCTCCGGCTTTGACTAGGCAGTCTCCTCCGTGATGACTTGACTGTCGAATCCCAACGTCAAGTGGTTCGGGGCGCAGTTTGACTTAAATCTACCTGGAAGATGAGGTGACGTGACTGAAGATACAACTTGTCTGGAATTTGCTTCGAGTCGGAGAATAGGTGACTGTATTTGCGAGTTTATCAAGCTGCCTGCCGTTTGCAAACGTCAGTTGGTGCGGTCTAAATGCACTTTGTAGGGCGAACCCTTAGGTTCCCTAGCGCACCCGTTTTGCTCGCCCGTTTTGCTCGTCCGGCAGTACGGCTGTTGTACCGAAGTCGCTACCCATGGAGGGGCGGTAAACAGATAGATACGCGGGCAGGCTGTACACGGACTCCTGCCAAGGTTCAAAATTTTATTACTGCAGACAAGGGGGGGGGGGCAGAAAATAAAATATATGACCCCATGCCCCAGATGTGTAGAGCTTGTTAAGAGGATGAAGAATCTGTTTTTTTTTTCCAGTGGGAAAATCGTTATGGGCCTCCAAAGGTTGGGGGGGGGGGGGGGGGGGGGGGGGGGGGGAAGAAAAGAAACTGGAATTTAAGAAAAAATAAATACTTTTCAAGATTTTTTTCATAGCCCACAGAATGACATGGGAGTGGAACTGGGGTGTTCCTGTACTAAAGACCAGTCTCCACTGGTGCTATTAGGGCCTCCTCCCCCCCCCCCCCCCCCACCCCAAACCAACCCAGTTAGTACAAAACGAGGAAGTACAGATTCTGCAACGAACTTACTGGTGCATGCACATCTTTCTTCCCATCTCTTCTTTCTATCTGGGACCATTTCATGTTGTCCGATGGACCCCTTCGCTTCTAGCATCGAATGTGACGAGTGCAGACAGGAATTGTTGAATAGGCACCCTGCGTACGTCGCGAGGCACAAGAACTTGAAGGAGTCTTGGCCCTTGGGTTATGGTGTCCCCCAAAAGCAGGCACAACTGCCAAAAGCAGGTGCACAGAGAGATGAGGTGGTGGTATGCAAAGTTCAAGGCTGTTAACAAAGTCTGAAGATGTCATCCATGCAATTACATGTGGCTGGTCACATCTTGAGGCGTGAATGTGGTCATGCCAATGGCGTGTCAGCATGTGCTGCTGAGGCTTGTGGCTTTTGCAGTGTTGTCTGCCATGACAGAAGCTCTGGTGTGTGCAATGTGGGCTTGAAGAAGGGATCCACCTCACACATAATAGTGGTGACGTCTTCATGCCCTCAAGTTTACAAAATGTCCTACACTTCTGTTGAGAAGGGATCCACAGCCAACCCTTGTACCGATAGGCCTGTTGCATGCCCTATCTGCCTTTCTGATACCGGCAAGACCTGCAAGTACGTGTGGAGCTACCATATCCTTCATCACATGCAGTCTGTCCACCCAGCCCAGAAACTCAGCACGGACGACATTGAGACATTGGCCCTGAGTGTGGCTGAGTTTAAGGGGGTCATTGGCAAGGAGCACAAGTCTAAAAGGCGCGATCAAAAGGTGCAAGAGGCGCAAGATCTATTGCAGGCTGAGGCAGTCCTAGTAGAGGTGCCGGCATTGTTCTGGAGTAGGGTGGTTAAGAAAGAGGAAGAGGGAGAGGGAGGAAGAGAGGGAGAGGGAGAGGATAAGGGAGGATAAGGAGGAGAGGTAGAGGAGGGTGATGAGGATGAGGTTGAGGACGAGGATGAGGATGACCCGATGGCCCACTGGTGCTAAACCTCTAGGATAAATAAAAAGTCGGTTGTCTAGGTGATTGGTTGTAATAGTCCGAGCATGTGATTCGTATTGGCTGAGCATGAGATTAAGGTAGGCCAAGCATGTTAATTTTATAGGCTATGACATATTAGGGGGCTGGGTGCCCTGAACCCCAGGCCCTACCTCTCACGTAACATTGATGGTGATGATGCGCTTCGTCCGTGTGCCCACAAAGGCTGATTGTATTATCTTATTTGATTTTTCTTGCTCCATATAGGGTGCATGGTTATGGAAGCAGCACCATTAGATAGGCCTTTTCAACCTATACAAAATGCACCCTACTTTGACCCCTTACTTATTAAGTTATTATTGTGGGAGGAGATAATGGCTTCCAAGTGGGTTCTGGAGCCGGGGGGTGGGTGGGTGGGTGGTAAACTCAGCCCTCTGTAGCAAAAATGGGCATGGGGTAGGAGATTTTTTTTGTGCCCCCCCCCCCTCGACCGCAGATTCGTTTTTCCATCAGCGGAATCGCTCGGCATACTCAACCACACCAATTCTCCACCTCTTCTCTGCTCTCCACTGCGCTTCTCTGCAATTCGTATCCTTCTTTTTCCACAATCGTTCTGAGCGCCTGTTCGGACCAACGATGGCGCTCAGACTTAGCTCTGCAGACCAACGAGGATAGGAGCGATGCAAACCAGCTTTGACGTTTAGCATATGCTGCAGAGCAGTCTGGACCTTGCCTTGCGCTTAGAATAACAGTCAGAATTTTGCTTCATGAAGCAGGTCTGCTTCTCTAGCTCCATGATGCTTGCCAAGGGTCCTAATGGACAAGGGGGCATGCAACGCATCGGCCAGTATTCAGAGTGAGCTTGCCAACGCAGGGAAGAAAGGGCCGACAATTCATTTCACCTGCTTCCGAGTTAGTGCACTTTCTTCATGTCACCATGCTTCTTTCTCCGTCTGCGAGCGTTGTCAGCATTCATTTTACGCATGCCTACTTTGTGATGCTTGGGAGTTACTCGCAACAACTTCGAGCAATTCTAATTCTTGATCACTATCTCCATCGCTCGCGCCTGCGACGCTAATCTCATCACCGCACTCTCTTTTCATTGTATAGTCGATCGTTAAGCACGGCACCACGATTTTTGCTGCAGCAAGTTTGCACAAGAAGAACCCGTGTTCTCGGCGTCATCGTAAATTCGGAACTTGAGAGTTTGCAAGCCGTTCTTCGTAGCCTAACTTTCTGCACGGTTACTGCCAGCAGCTGGAGTGAAGTGTGCGAGGTAGGGACGAGAGAGGAAAGTGTGCGTGCGTTTCGGTGGTTGGGGAAAGGGACGGTGAGGGTGGGGGTGGGGGGGGGAAGAGTGTGTGTGGATGGGGGGGGGGGTGAGGGGCAGGTAGGGGTCCGGAAAAGTACGGGATACTGTTGGGCTGGCTGGGGGTGGGGTGGAATGGTATGCTTGTGTGATAGGGCTGGGGGGCCACAGCTTAAGTGAATGGGAAGAGAAAGGGAGAGAGGTGTACGTGTGTGTATGTGGTTGCGGGGGAGAGGGAGGGGAGGGCTGCGCGAAGAGGGAGATGGCAGGAAGGTGTGTGGGGCAAGGGGGAGCAGGTAGAGAAAGAGAGGGCGAGGCAATGGGGATGGAGGGCAGACAGATTTAGGGAGAGTAGGGGATCGTGCAGGTCCGGGGGGGAGGGGGGGCATACATTACGGATGGGAAGGGGGCATGCATCACATATTTTTAGCTGCAAAGGGGGAAATGTCTTGATTGAGTGCGTGTGATGTGGGAGAGGGGTAGGTGGGAGGGGTGGGGGTGGGGGGACAAACAAGGGCCTGACCTCTTCAGTAACCCTGATCAGACCAAAGGACGTGGGTGGTTGGGGGGTGGCCACCGGCCACACGGGCAATGTACTAGTACATACATCTATATATTATATATATGTTGACATACATGGATTTCTGAAAAAAGTTTGCGAACTTTTCGTTCTCCCAGCTGGCGCTAGCTGGCTTTCAACTTAATTAGCGAGTTACTAATAGCGAATCACCCAACTACCCACCCTGGCTATCGGCTGAATTCGCGGGTTAGTAAAAGTGGATCTCCCATCTCCCCAGTCCCCACACAGATTTCGGAAGAAAGAGCAGATGAATGCAAAGCCATAAATCTCCTTCCGCATTCCCAATTTTCGAACTCACAAAGCAGATGAATGCGAAGCGATCAATTTTCTTCCGCATTCGATCTGAGCGCCACTATAGACCAAGTATGGCGCCCAGACTCATTGTCTACAATCTTTTGCTACTCGATGCATGCATGCGCACCATCAACCAGATTTAGGCAGAAGGCGACGAATACAGCCAGCAAACTTCTCGATGCGGTCTTCTGCTCATGCTCCATGATGCGTGCCAACGGTCCTAATGGACATGAGGGCGCGCAACACCGCCAGCCAGCGCTCAAAGTGAGCTTTCCAGAGCAGGAGAGAAAGGGCTAACAATTAATTCCACCAGGTTGCGAGTAATTGCTTACTTTATATCACCATGCTTCTGTTGTGTTGGGCTCCCTTGTGTGTGTTAGTGTGTGTTCGTTATGTTGTAGCACAGCCATGGGTTGATGTGTGTGTGTCTGTTGTGTTGGGCTCCCTTGTGTGTGTTAGTGTGTGTTAGTTATGTTGTAGCACAGACATGGGTTGATGTGTGTGTGTCTGTTGTGTTGGGCTCCCTTGTGTGTGTTAGTGTGTGTTAGTTATGTTGTAGCACAGCCATGGGTTGATGTGTGTGTGTGTCTGTTGTGTTGGGCTCCCTTGTGTGTGTTAGTGTGTGTTTAGTTATTGTTGTAGCACAGCCATGGGTTGATGTGTGTGGTGAGTCTATTGTGTTGGGCTCCTTGTGTGTGTTAGTGTGTGTTAGTTATGTTGTAGCACAGCCATGTGTTGATGTGTGTGTGAGTCTATTGTGTTGGGCTCCCTTGTGTGTGTTAGTTATGTTGTAGCACAGCCATGGGTTGATGTGTGTGTGTGTCTGTTGTGTTGGGCTCCCTTGTGTGTGTTGTACGGTGTTAGTTAGTTGTAGCACGCCTATGGGTTGAGTGTGTGTGTGTCTGTTGTGTTGGGTACTTGTGTGTGTTAGTTATGTTGTCGCACGCCATGGGTGATGTGTGTGTGGTCTGTTGTGTGGGCTCCTGTGTTGGGTTAGTGAGTGTTAGCGTAGTGTTAAGCACAGCATGGGGTGATGTGTGGAGTCTATTGTGTTGGGCTCCTGTGTGTGGTAGTGATGTTAGTTATGTGTAGAAAGAAAGGGGTTGGTGGGGGGACGTCTATTGTGTTGGCTCCCTTGTGGGGTTAGTGTGGTTAGTTATGTTGTGTAGCCCAGCCAATGTGTTGATGTGTGTGTGGAGTATATCGTGTTGGCCTTCCCTTATGTGTGTTCGTATGTGGAGCACAGCCATGGGTTGAGGGGTGTGAGTCTATTGTGTTGGGCCTCACTTTGCGTGTGTAGTGTGTGTAGTTATGTTGTGTAGCACAGCAATGGGTTGATGTGTGTGTGAGTATATTGTGTTGGGCTCCCTTGTGTGAGTTAGTGTGTGTTAGTTATGTGTAGCACAGCCATGGTTGATGTGTGTGTGTCTGTTGTGTTGGGGTCCCTTGTGTGTGTTAGTGTAGTGTTAGTTATGTTGTAGCACACCATGGGTTGATGTGTGTGTGAGTCTATTGTGTTGGCTCCCTTGTGTGTGTAGTGTGTGTTAGTTATGTTGTAGCACAGCCATGGGTTGGTTGATTTGTGTGTGTGGTCCTATGTGTTGGGCTCCCTGTGTGTGTTCGTGTGTGTTCGTTGATGTTGTAGCACAGCCAGGTGTTTTTGATGTGTGTGTGTGTCTGTTGTGTTGGGCTCCCTGTGGTGTGTTATGTGGTCGGTTGTTTATGTTGTAGCACAGCATCGGGTTGATGTTGTGTGTGTCTGTTGTGTTGGGCCTTCCCTTGTGTGTGTTAGTGTGTGTTAGTTAGCTGTTTTATGTAGACACCACCCACCCCATGGTTGAGGTGTGTGTGTGTCTGTTGTGTGGGCTCCCTGTGTGTGTTAGTGTGTGTTAGTTATGTTGTAGCACAGCCATGGGTTGATGTGTGTGTGAGTCTATTGTGTTGGGTTCCCTTGTGTGTGTTAGTGTGTGTTAGTTTATGTTGTAGCACAGCCATGGGTTGATGTGGTGTGTGTGTGTCTGTTGTGTTGGGCTCCCTTGTGTGTGTTAGTGTGTGTTAGTTATGTTGTAGCACAGCCATGGGTTGATGTGTGTGTGAGTCTATTGTGTTGGGCTCCCTTGTGTGTGTTAGTGTGTGTTTAGTTATGTTGTAGCACAGCCATGGGTTGATGTGTGTGTGAGTCTATTGTGTTGGGCTCCCTTGTGTGTGGTTAGTGTGTGTTAGTTATGTTGTAGCACAGCCATGGGTTGATGTGTGTGTGAGTCTATTGTGTTGGGCTCCCTTGTGTGTGTAGGGTGTGTTAGTTATGGTTGTAGCACAGCCATGGGTTGATGTGTGTGGGTAGTCTAGGTTGTGTTGGGCTCCCTTAGTGTGTGTCAGTGTGGTGTTAGTTATGTTGTAGCACAGCCATGGGTTGATGTGTGTGTGAGTCTATTGTGTTGGGCTCCCTTGTGTGTGTTAGTGTGTGTTTAGTTATGTTGTAGCACCAGCCATGGGTTGATGTGTGTGTGAGTCTATTGTGTTGGGCTCCCTTGTGTGTGTTAGTTAGTGTGTTTATTAGTTGTAAGCACGCCATGGTTTTGATGTTGTGTGTCTGTTTTTTGTTGGGCCGGTCTCTTCTTTCACCTTGTGTGTGTTAGTGGAGAGTGTTAGTTTCTGATGTTGTAGTAGCCCAGCCTGGGTTGATGTGTGTGTGAGTCCTATTTGTTTGGGGTCCCTTGGTGTGTGTTAGTGTGTGTTTATTTTCTGTTGTGCAACAGCCATTGGTTGAGGTGTGTGTGTCGGTTGGGTTGGGCTCCCTTGTGTGTTTAGTGTTGTTCGTTATGTTGTAGCACAGCCATGGGTTGAAAAACTGTGTGTTGTGTCTGTGTGTGTTGGGCTCCCTTGTGTGTGTTTATTGT
>JACBWV010000318.1:1063986-1136751 GCA_013435795.1 Chlamydomonas sp. ICE-L | reverse complement strand
CGGACTCTCCGTGAGGCCCGCTTGCCCATGGAGGACTGAGGTCATGGGCGTTGAGATGACGGTCAGTGGTCAGCTTCGGCTGTCACACGAACGTCTCCGGTCATGATCTGACCGCTGATTAGGTTCATGAGGACACCGCCGGGCTCCTTTCCCACCGTGCTGGAGGGCAGGGCTTTAATGGGTCTCCTGTGTCTGTACGTTATCCTTAGTCCTCCAGTGTATAATTTGAGTGCGTCTAGTTCCGCCTGGGCTGCTTTAATCTACTGTCCACTCTACCGGAGTGATTTCAAGCTGATATGGAGCCTCATCCTGGGGATGAGTACAGACTTATGTCTGCCAGATGGTTATTTACTAAAAAGTTGGGTAAGGATGGAAGAGTGGAGCGCTACAAAGCGCGTTTTGTGGCTAGAGGTTACATGCAGCGTCCTGGTATTGAGTACGACCAGACTTTTGCTCCGGTCACCTCTAAAGCGACTTTGAGGGTGTTACTTGCAGGTGTTGTTCATCGTAAGATGTTCTCCAGGCAAATTGATGTGAAGACTGCATTCCTTCATGGAGTGATAGATCCCAACCTCAAATTGTACTTGAGGCAAGCCTGACGGCTTCATCAAGGTTGGGCCTAATGGAAAACCCCTGGTTTGTCGCATTGTGAAGAGCTTGTAATGGATTGAAGCAGGCCCCTAGAGCTTGGCATGACAATGTCCTGCAGGTTCTTCGCCTTGCAGGTTTCCGACCGACGCTCTCTGATCCAGCACTTTTGTGCGCCTGGATGCTAATGGCCTGTGGTCCTGGGTCCTGACATATGTTGACGACTTTTGGATTGCTGTTGATGAGCTCGTGCTCTATGATGCACTTATTACCATCTTGCGTAATAACGGGTGGGTTATTACAGAAATGGGAGTACCTGAAACAGTTCCTCTCTTTGGACTGTAATGTTACCCTTGATGATGAGGGGGCGGTGTGTGAAGATTGTACTCAGTCAGCATAATGCTATTAATGGGATGGTTGAGCGGTTCAAGCTTAATGCAGGGGAAGAGAAGTTGAAGGCTACGTCTGAGGTGCCCATGGTGTCTAAGTCAGTTACAGTTCATGCCATTGGCAGTCCTGTTCTACCTAACAACACTTTGTACGCATCTCTGGTTGGTAGCCTCATCTACTTGTCCACGTGCACAAGACCTGATATTGCTTTTGCTGTTAGTCAACTTTCTAGATTCACAGCAGCACCTACTCAGGCTCACTGGAATGCAGCTCTGAGGGTTCTGGTGTACCTTCGCAAGCATACTTATATTGGTATTGCCTACACTCATGACCCAAAATTGAGCTCCTTGCTTACAGTGATGCATCTTTTGGTGAGGATCCGGAGGACAGGAGATCTCAAACTGGTCTTGCTTTTCTAGCTTCTGGTGTGGAATTGTCAATTGGGTATCCAAGCGACAAATCACCCCTGCAGTTAGTACTGGGGAAGCTGAGTATCAAGCTTTGGCTGGTTGTGCGAGGGAAGTTCAGTGGCTCAAGCATCTTAGGGTAGACCTGGGATTGCCTGTTCACTTGATTACTATCAAATGTGATGCCACGGTAGCTCTGTCCTGGACAGAGGACTACAAGCTTGAAAGCAAGGCTAAACACATAGATATAATGCATCACTACATCAAGGATTTGGTTCTAAGCCAGCGCATCGGTGTTATAAAGGTGCATACCTCCTTGCAGTTGGCTGATACTTTCACTAAGCCTCTTCCCGCAGAGGTTTTTTGGAGTATGAATGGTATGCTTGGTTTGGTCAAGTACAAGCTTCTCCCCAGGTTTATTGATTTACAGTGATTTTTCTGCAGTTCAGGTTTGTGCTCTCTGCGGGAGTCGCGGGTTTCGATGCCCACCTGCGGTGATTTCAGTATATTAATTTGCTTCAGGTCTACTGCCCCTTGCTTCACCTCGAGTGTTGTACGACTCCAATCCTGTAGCGATGGTGAATGGGTATGTAGTTTGTATAGACCTGTCGCACTGGATTTTGGGGGTTGATTTTACCTCGAGTCTCTGGTCATGACTACCTCGCTGGTAGATCTGTTTGGAATTATTATTATTTTTGTTTGATTTCCCCTCTTTTGGGTAGAAATTGCACCTGGTTTTGGGATTGTTACACCTGCGGTCCAAGGATGGAGCCTGCAAGGTCTGAGTAACTGTTTTAACCTCTTTTAGCCCTGATTGGCGTAAATAGAGTTTGCTTCAGTTAGGTGGAGTGTGGTACTATTCTGCGCTCTTTCCCCTCCTTAGATGAACATTTAGGTTGGTTAAATCTTAGAATGATATTGGAAGTATCGGTGTCGCCCTTGAGGATGTCTCTCTCTATTAGATTTATTTTCTGCTTGCTTTTGAGTTTCAGATTTCTTTTCGAAGTTTATTGTTAAAGGTTTGAAGGTATAATTTTCTTGACAGTTAGAACAGGTGGAGTGTCAGCTTTAGCTGTTCATTGGTTCTACCTGGCCTATTGGCTACGCAACCTATCGCGTCTGTCCTTTCCCGTAACCTAGGGGTTTTGGGGTTTGCCGTCAGGACTCCTCTCTCAAGAGGCGTCCCTCGGCTCTTTTAACTGTCCAGTTGTCTAAACACTTCGTTCCTGGTCTCCTCACGTCCCCTGAACTCTGTCACTCCCCACTCCGGACCTCTCCTTCCGACATTCGGCACCCCGTTGTGCACCATAGAGAGCATCATGCCTAGCTTCGGCACCCTATTCCGCTCCTCGGAATGCACCTGTCCATCACAGAAAGGACCCTTTCAAGGTAAGAAAGGGTGTAATGCGTGGTCAACGGTGCCGTTAAGGTTCTGAATAAGGTGCGGACGACCCCCAAAATTTGCAGTGGCAGCTCCCTGTTTCAAATTAGGTTTACCGGTAGTGAAGACGTATTACGTACACAGTTACATTCTGGTGAACTCTCTAACCCCATACGTGAATCTAATTAATTAAAACTAATGAACGAACACATAGCCCCCCCCCTCCCCCGTCCCCCGCTCCCTCGCCCCCTCCATCCCTCCATCCATCATCCCTCCCTGGATGTCTCCCTAAATTTATCCTACACAATCCCTCCATCCATCCATCCATCCCCCCCCCCATACACAAGTCCCTCCCTCCATCCATCCATCCATCCATCCACACACACACAACTCCCTCCCTCCCTCCATATGTTTATGCTTATGTTTATGTTATATGTGTATGCTTGTGTTATATGTTTATGCATATGTTATATATTTATGCTTATGTCATATGTTTATGCTTATGTTTATGTTATATGTGTATGCTTGTGTTATATGTTTATGCATATGTTATATGTTTATGCTTATGTTTATGTTATACGTTTATGCTTATGTTTATGTTATATGTTTATGTTATATGTTTATGCTTATGTTTATGTTATATGCTTATGTTATATGTTTATGCATATGTTATATGTTTATGTTTATGCTTTTTATCGTCTTATATATTTTTTTTTAATCTGGAATGTTTTGTCAACCACGCAGGTGTGGAAAGTTGGCTGTCGAGTACGTCAGGCCGACCGAGGTGGTACACTGTGCCGTGTACTCCCGCAAGCTAGGGAGCGAGACATTCGGAGCTACCTCTTCCGAGGACTACGCTGACATCTTTTGGGGTGTTTTTTATGTGTTACGCATATGTTACCAATTTGGTATCATATGATTCAGTCACTTAGTAGACGGTCAGGTCCAAGTTAAGGGGCTAAGCAGTCGTTGCCCTATTAGAGGTCATGATTGCCCTTACTTGGTTACCATAAAGTTGATAGTCAAAAATCAACCCTGATCCCGAGGTTTTTCCTTGAGTCCTAATAAATTGGTGGTTTTCCATAGGGGCTTATCATTGGGATTCAAGGTTTTTTCCCTCTCAATAGTTGTAGTCGTGACTGAATTTTGTTCGTGTGTGCTAATTTATTATTAGACCCACCCGAGTGAGGTGAATATATTCCATGTTGTCAATATGGAATATGATGGTTTCTTTGACAAGGATCACGTGTGAATATTTTGTTTCAAATTAGGTTTATGTTATGCGTTACGGTAGTAAAGACGAACTACGTACAAAGTGACCTTCTGGTCATCAACACACGTCAGTCGGTCCTCCCCGCCCTTAACTTTATTAAGGGTAGTTAGGGCTAACTTGTCCATCGTTTCTGTTTAGGATTATCTCATAGGTGCTCATTTCCCATTGTAACTAGTCTCGGAATTCAATGTTGCTCTTGCTTCTCTTTCGTTGTCTCCCTTTCCAAGTACGACAATTTATTAATCCAACCAGGCAGTGCGTGCTTCCTGTCTCCCAGCCCCCCTCATAAAATTAGATTCACGTATGGGGTTAGTAGTAAGTAGAGACTTATGCGGCAGTGGTGTCAATACGAGCCCCATGGCATTTATTCCCCGTTAGCAACCTTTCCCAAAACGCTAATGCATTATTCGAACCAGGTGGTCCTTGGTGCCTCCCAGCCCGGCTAAGTAAATTCGTTCATTACTTTTAATTAATTAGATTCACGTATGGGGTTAGAGAGTTATGCAGCAGTGGTGTCAATACGAGCCCTATGGCATTTATTCCCCGTCAACAACCTTTCCCAAAACGCCAACAAGTAATTGTAAGCTTTACCAGTTACATAATTGAGAGTAAGAACTATGTACATTTGCTCCTACCTATACTATAATAAACTTAGAACGTAATCCATGTCCATGGATTCATGGATGGATTGACAATATGTGCAACCCCGTTCATTGATTGTCGTTCCATCTGGTGGCTATGGCCAAGAGGAAAAAGAGAAGATAAAGAGTTTGGAAAGAATTTGACACCGTCGAATGACAGGATTATTTATCGTGGGTTACACTCCTGCTGGGCAGGCACCAGGACATAATATTGGGTTATGACTTCCCAAGGCCTCAATGGTTCGATGTCAGACTGTGCATGTAGTTAAATAATAATTATTATGAGCTATGTCCAAGATGAAAAGAGAAGAGCAAGAGTTTGGACAGAATTCGACACCGTCGAATGACAGGATTATTTAGCATGGGTTTCACCCCTGCTGGGCAGGCACGACAGAGGACATAATCTTGGGTTATGACTTCCCAAGGCCTCATTGGTTTGACCTCAGACTGTGCATGTGGTTAAATAACAATTATTATGAGCTATGGACAAGAGTGCGGAGGTGCCCGGTATTGTTCAACCCCAGGACACTGGGTTTCAGAGGGGGCGAAAGCGAAAGAATAGAGAAAGAGTTTGGAAAGAGTCCGACACAGTAGGATGATAGGATTACCGTGCCCCCCCCCCCCCCCCCCCCCCCCCCCCCCGCCCCCAACCCTCCTGCGTCCTAGCTGTCAACTTAGATCGGCTATTCAATTTGTCGCGGCAAAACCCTCCGCCCCCCCCCCCCCCCCCCCCCCCCCCCCCCCACACACACACCGCCCCCCCCACCCCCCACCCCCAACCCTCCTCGTCGTTCAAATTTCCAAGAAGACACCATCTACATCTGCGAAATGGCAGACGATTGCGTGCGCCTTCTTAACAATGCTTCGCATCACTGAACCAAACCACTACTGCTTTACTCCTGCATAGAGCCGCTGTCTTCAACCATGCTACCTGCTGGACCATATTCAATTCGTCGATTAGTACACAGCTTTACTTGGGCGAATGTCATGCTTTCAGGCAAGCCGATTGCGTGTTGCAATCGAGTGTTGCAGATGGAGAGGGAGGATTCGAATGCCACAGGTAGTTGCGCAGGTTTGAAAGTCGAAGGGTTGAATCGCTGCTGGTCCTTTCTTGCCTGATTGACTTGCAATCGTTTTTCTGACGCGAAACAATAATGCTAACGACCCGATCCAATGCCCATAATGTCCAGGCCAAGGTCGACAAGCAATCCATGACTCAGACGCCGAACCTGCGGCTCGGCCGCTTGCTCGGTTGCTGCAACCTGGTCCACCTCCTTGCTGCCTGCCTGCTTCACACCTGCATGCATGCCTATGTACCTCCATGATTGACAAATGCCTGCCAGCAGTTTCCCCTGACTAGGCTACACAGTGGCGATATGTTGTTATATAACCAACACATGTGAGTAGATCTGAACCATCTGTCTTGTATGCTGTACCATATGTCATGTACGCTGCACCATTTGTCTTGTAGGTTGAGCCATCTGTCTTGTACGCTGCACCATTTGTCGTGTATGCTGCACCATTTGGCTTGTATGCAGCATGATTTGCCTTGCTGCACCATGTGTCTCGTATGCTCCACCATGTGTCGTGTATGCTGCTCCATCTGTCTTGTATGCTCACCATGTGTCTTGTACACTGCACCATTTGTCTTGTACGTTGCACCGTATGTCTTGTATGCTGCACCATCTGTCTTGTATGCTGCACCATGTGTCATGTATGCTGCACCATCTGCCTTGTACGCTGCACCATGTGTCTTGTATGCTGCACCATGTGTCTTGTACGTTGCACCATATGTCTTGTATGCTGCACAATCTGTCTTGTATGCTGCACCATGTGTCTTATATGCTGCACCATCTATCTGTCTCATCATCGTAATTGCTACCACGTGAATGCTTGCTCGCTTTCTTGCTTGCTGATTCGTTGATTGTCCAACTGGCTTGTGCTTGGTCAAGCAACTAATAATCTTCTAACTCCACCTCCTTCCTTCCATGCTGCTGCAGTTCCAGCAGGCAGTGACTTCCGCATATTGCGACATGGTGGAGAAGGAGCAAGTCATCAGCATGCAGGGATAAGTAGACAAACAAGATCAAGAAGCCTTATGAGGACACTGGTCTTGCTGCTGGTCACTGCTGCTGGTCACTCATAATATAATAGTCGCTTGGCTAGACTAGCCAGTCGGGGTGGCAGGGGGGGGGGGGGGGGGGGGGGGGGGGGCAGGGGCAGAAGACATACTAGATAGCTAGTCAGAGCTCATCAGGGTACCCTGGCTGGTACTTATTATTTTAGTAGTCAGAGCACAGGGTACTCATATTTCTGATGAGCACCATTTTCTAGGCCCAATTCAGGGGTACAATTTCCCCCACAAATGAGGAGAATTTGTAAATGGCCAAATTATAATAGCTATTGTTCATTATCACTTTTTGAATTCGAATTTTTTAGTCTTCAAATCTCTGTAAATAAAACATTGCAATCCATCTATACATCTCGTATAATCCGAAGTCTCCAGTGCAAGCACTGCCTGGAAACAAAACCGGGACCCAATCCGGGAAATACCCGGAACCTAACCTAGCCCTATCGATTCTACACTGAAACAAGAATTAAACAAGTGACCTTGAATCAATAGACGTACAAGACGCCTCTTGATTGACCTCTTAAATAAGAGGGATTCAAGGGGGCATTTTTCAAGCAAATTGCCTCTTGGCGCCCGAATTAAATAAGAGGGGTAAATCAAGAGGTTTTTCTCTTGAAACAAGAATGGTTCAGTACAGCAAAACTTACCGACGAAGTTGAAGAGATGTCACACGCGATTGCGTGTTTACCTACGTAACACTAAAAGCAGGGGAAATACCCTGTACCCACACACACACCCCAAGAGCGGACTTCGACCAGACCTGAGCCCAGGTAGCCCAGATCTGGCTGAGTCGACCCGCCGTAGCCGTGGCCAGCTACCTGGGATTACTCGGTTACACATACCAATTAATTAATTAAGTAATTAATTAGCTGACGCTGGTAATAACACGAGACTGTTATATGGCACTTGTCTTAACACGAGACATAACAATGCAGTGCCGTAGCATAACTCCTCTCGCCAGCGCATGCCCAGGTAGCCCAGATCTGGCAGAGTCGACCCGCCATAGCCGTGGCCAGCTACCCACAGCTACCTAGGGTTTCTCGGTTACACATACCAATTAATTAATTAAGTAATTAATTAGCTGACGCTTGTGATAACACGAGACTGTTATCAGGCACTTGTGATAACACGAGACATAACAATGCAGTGCCGTAGCATAACTCCTTTCGCCAGCACATGCAAAACCATAGTTACGATCATACCCTAAAGGACAGAAGAGTTGATAAGTCGATTGAGACGACCGATTCTCTCTCATTCAACTATCAAACTCTTGTCCAGAACAACCTCGGGTAATCAACCCTCTGCGTCTTCCAAGTCTGTACCGCTACCGGCCCACGGAAACCTCCGTTGCAAGCTCCAATCCCCGGTATCCCGACTTAGGTATACAGAGACCCCACACCTTTGGTACCCCCTGCCAGGGCCTTAGATTTTTTTTTCTGGACAGACACAAAGCTACCCAAGGGACAAACCCTAGGGATGCTTTCTCACACTTTGAGCCAGCAAGCAAAGCGATCACTTTGAGGCAGCGAACCCATAGCCCTTTGCTGCTGATTGGATAAAGTCTGTATACATATAGATTGGACTTAATTAACCCAACCTACTTGCTGTAACCATAGTCTGGAATTAATTATCCCATTCTAACAACGCACATACAGACTCCATAACTATACTGATCAACTATAGATCGGGCACACTTATCCTCCATTGCTCCTCCTACGTTACAAGTCGACGCAACTCACTAGCAGCCCCTAGAGGATTTAAGAACCCCACCCACCTTGCGGTTCCCCACCCAAGACTCCCACATCAGAACCACTCTGATCCCTGCTTTGTGATCTCACCAACACCAGCAACCACATTTGCTGTAAGGAGAACCCATCACATAACCTAGTCAATTTGAGCCCGCCCTCTCAATTCAGAGACAGTACCGGTACCGTACTTCTGAACATCGAGACGGATATTACTGACTTGCTGATACCGAAGACTTGCTGATACCGGAGACTTGCTGATACGGACGACTTGCTGATACCGAAGACTTGCTGATACCGACATACCCAAACATTACAACTCATACCAGCATTTGCATCCATTAACCAAACAAATCACCAATTCAATTGGACCAACTGCTCTATAATAATCAGTTGCCCACCCCTTCCCACCGTGCGTAGGACTACCTGATCTCAAGTTCGTCGGAGGAGACTACCCACCACCTCGCTAGGTACGGGCATCTCCCTCACTCTCTGACCTCAGACCTATCGCTTACGCCATCCGGCACGGCGAAGGGCCGCCCAATTTGAGTTGAATCCTTGTTTCAGATACAAACAACCACACTCTTCCAAAACACACGCCGTAAGGCTGCCCAATTTTTGGTTAGACTACTGTTACGAGTACACCATCTGCATCTTTCAAAAAGCACGCCGTTAGGCCGCCTTTTTTTACTTCCACTACTATTCGCAACTACCTACTTAACAAACAACAAAAAGCAACGGCGAAGGGCCGCCCTTTTTTTATTGGACCCCTGCTCCACCACACCTTCTTTCAGAACTACACTTCTGAAGAAACCAAGCCAGATACATCTGCGCTGCTCTACCAACATACACATTCCTTCAGGTACACGTCAGGACACAAGCCTTGATAAACACGTGGAACAAACCCACCCTGAACAACTAACACAACACACAATGCGAGGAACACGAGGACAAGTCAGAGCTGCTGCAGAAGCAGAAGCGCGCTCAGACGCAGCTGATCAAGCACAAGCTCAATCAGACGCCCGACAAGCCCTCTCAGACATAAGTAACACTTATTCTGAACATTCCATCACAAATCAAATAGCACAACTGCATCTGCATAACCCCATTAACATACTTCCCCCAACCATCCCCCTAACGATCCCCAACTCACCCCTCCCACTGGGGGGCAGCCACCCCTGGTACGAGGGGGAGTCATCGGAGATCGACATCCCCCTTCCTATGGCACTTGCCACCACCTTCCCAGCCTCAGCCACAGCAGCTGACCCTATCAGCCCCCAGCCTTCACCTCTCGTCCCCCAGCCTTCCGCTATCAGCCCCCAGCCTTCAACCCTCGACCCCCAGCCTTCCGCTATCAGCCCCCAGCCTTCAACCCTCGACCCCCAGCCTTCTACTATCAGCCCCCAGCCCCCAGCCCAGATCGCGCAGCTACCAGGCACCTCCAAAAGACAATTCTGTGGAACTCTACCGGCACTAAGGCCTCCATCAGCCCTTCAGCCATCACCCACACCACTCAAGCCTTGGAGCGGGCAGAGTGGAATGCGCCTAGCCCTTGGAAGCTCACAACGGCCATTGCTGAACACCCCGCCTTCTCGTGTTGCCGTCAGTGAGGATGCTGAGGACAATGCGTACCCACCATTGTCCCCAGTCCAGCGACCGTCTGCCACTCCGTCCCAGCCGCCAGTGCACAGTCCCCTGCAGGAATTTATAACCCCTCGGGAGACCTTCACTGGCGCAACTGCGACACAAGCAGCAGGTCCTCCACACATGACCACGAACACCCTTTTCAGCTCAGAAGAGGAAGTAGAAAGCCCCAGCAAACGACTTGCCCACACTCCCCGACAGCTTCCAGAACCCTCACCAGCCAACCAGCTTCCTGCAAGCCAACCTTCCGGCAACGGGTCAAGCAGCTCCTCCGACAACAGTGGATCCCACCCCAGCCAGTCACCGCATGGACCAGGGGGTAATCCAGGGGGTGATCCTGCCAGTTCTTCTGATAGTGACGGTGTCCCCGATGATGAGGCAGATACTGGAGGACCACCTGATCAACCGGGAGGCCAACCCCCCAGCCCACCGGACTCTGACGATGAACCACCCCCACCTCCTGAAGAAGATGAGGGCCCACCTCCACCAGACTTTCAAGGGGATGTGAGCGACGCTGATAGCAATGACAGCGAACGTCACGTCGCACTCATGATCGGTGTCGGTTCCGTCCTATCATGGCAACTTCCAACAGAAGGATCACAGCTACACGGCGGCAGCGTATCACATACCAAAGCCTGGCTTCTGATGATGAAGAGCTACATTGTCAACATCAAGAGAGACCTTGCAGTGGAGGAGTTGTGGGAACAGATGATGGTACAGGTCTATGAGAACTCTCAACCATTCGTCTTGTTTACAGACAACAGAGCCGCGTGGATCCAGGAGTGCAATGCTCTCCAGACACAAAGCTCCTTGAATGGAGTCCTCCAAGTCAACGAGCATGGTCAACCAATCATGAACCCAGCCACTTGGAAGCTGAAGCTCCTTCATTTCTACGACCTGGTCAAAACTGGACTAGCACTCGCACTCAAGGTCACCCCTCTCGATGCCAAAGAGGAGTATGAGAAGTTTGACTGCTACGACAATGCAGGCCTCCTATACCCCATGCCTCGCATCTTGATGTCAGAATTCACAAAGAAGTACGAGGAGTTTGATATCCGGGCTGGACAGCCCCATTACCGGGAGGCCATGGCCAAGGTGGCCAAACTACTTGATCGCATGGCCCCCACCCTGAAGGAGAACTTTGGCAGCTACAAGGATGTCACCCCCCTCGGTTGCTGGGCAATCGCCAAGCTCTACAAGCTTGACCAAGATCAGCACACCCTGGAAAGGCTGTCTGGCATTGCCCAAACTGAAGCATCCAAGAGAGACGATATGACAGCACAAGGCATGCTGCTCTGTGTCTCCAAACCACCAACACAGAGGCCAACTGTCATGCCACGCCAGACGCCTGCTTTTCCCGTCACCCAGGACCCCAGTGCACCCAAGGGCAAGAACGGTGAACCCAAGTCTTCCACAGTTTGCACCACATGCAACATCACTGGACACGGTTCCGACACTTGCTACCTGAACAACCCTGGGACCCCCAACCCATCCTGGTGCCTAAAGAACCCAGCACGGTACGCCATCTGGCGCACCTCAACAATCCAGCAAGGCTTCGCCCCACCACCACCTTTGGACCAGCTCAAATCTGGAGTGCCTTACTTCCGCTCAGTGCAGGGAGCTGTACAACACAGCCCGCATACACAAATGCATAACCCCCCTGCACAGCAGTACAGACAGCCACAGACTCCAGTGCAACAGCAATCCTCCCTACCCCCTCAGAACCTCAGGTACAAGGGGAAGAACCCACGACCCTTTCCAGCAGGCAACCCAGGGAACAACAACCAGAGAAGCATGGGAGGAACTGGTGGCGGGTATCAAGGTGGCTACCAAGGCAACAACCAAGGCACCCAGGGTGGATATCAAGCGGGTTACCAGGAAAACAACCAGGGCACTCAAAGCAACTACCAAGGGCAGACAAGAGGCACTAACAACAACAGCATACAGCAGCACCAACGACCAGACGTCGTCATGCAATTGCAACAACAACAACACAATCGGCAGATGCAGTTGCAGCAGCAACAGCATAACCAGCAGTTGCATGATACCGTCTTCGCCATTCGTGAGGAACTTCGTTTGCAACCCTCCAGCGGACGACATGCCCCACACCCCCATGATCAACACAGCCGCGGCAACCAGCCACTACAACTAGAGGCTCCACAAGCTGCGCAATCTGATCTACAAGAACCTGACTGGTATAATGCAGCCCTAGTAGTCAGCTTCCGACAGACTCCAGAGGCAGAGACACAGGCTAGCTCAGAGGCAATCTACAAGCCCACATTCAATCCTTCCACTGATGGAACTGGGTCAACAGCTGCCATTCCCCTACCACGCGCTCGAGTATTACAGCACGTCACCCAAGCCCAGCATCGGGCATCACAAGACCTCCTCATGGATGAGATGACAGTCTTGCGAGGGGATCTTGATTTGCTGTTCAGAGAAGTGCAGAACCTGCACGAGTTCAACAGGGCCTTGCAGGTCAGAGCAACAGCGGTTGAAACAGCCCAGCGCGCAGCTTGTGTCACACACAACCCAGTGGACACATTTGTACGCGACTACACTGCTTCTGGCCAGCTGAGCCCTTCTACAGCAACCTTGCTGCAAGGAACAGAGCCCAGCTACGGTGTACCGTACCTGGCCAACCGGTCCCACCAGACAGGCCTCTCGTTTACGTCCGCAACTGGCCTCCTGCAGTGCGTCAACCTCATGGTCCTTGTCGACACTGGCAGTGGTCTCAACTTCATCTCGCAATCTATGGCAGACTCATTAGGATACGATCCTCTCCCATGCCACCACAAGACGATTGCGTTCAATGACATCAAAAGCTCCCTCACAAAGGAGATTCAAATGCCCGTCATTTTTTGCAGCGGCACCCCCAACGAGATCAGCGTTAGGGCAACTTTTGTCATTGCCCCTGACAACACCATCTTCGATGCCCTCATCGGTACCCCACTAATGGCCATGCCAAGCATTTCTGCCTTACCTGACATTTCGCAAGAGAAACTCACATTGCGCCCTCTCCTCCACTTGTCCAGCGCAGAGCATACTGCCACAGGTCGCGCTTTGACCGTGGACTTGCCATTCAGGCCAGTATCTCGAACCAAGCAGCTCCCTCCATGCTAGGCCGCCGCCGAGAACTAGGGTATGTCCAACCTTCAAGCTGGGAGGTCACCCATCTACAACAGTGAGGATGACTTCGAGTGAGACGCTGCAGCCACCTCTGCTCCTCGCTCTCATCATTGCCCCACCTCACCCCTGCTGATTACTTGCTCACAATGGCCAGCACTCCATCTCCTACCTCATCCACCCCAGCCGGTGACGACTATAAAGAACCCCAAGACTTCTTCACGACGCAGCTGGATGATGTCTACTGGCGACCAGGTCAAGAGTTCCTGGAAGGCCAAGCAGCAGTTTACCAAGCGTCCACTTCTTGCGCTTTCCCTTTGCACCTGGACCCTCCCACTCCAGCTTCACTCCTGCCTGGCCGCCTACAAGGAGGCCTTACTAGCTGCCTCAGTCATATGGACCCCAACTATCTGCAGGAGGGGGGGATTAACAACAGTATGCCAGACGGAGCGGTCACACCCAATGCAGATAGAGGGGCCCTACATCCAGACTGTGATCTCTTCATCGGTCATCATCAAGATGGCACTGAGGCGCAACGCAAAGAGATGGCAGCCATGCTCAACAGAATGACCCCAGCAGTATCGCGGACTATGGAGGATTTGAGAGAGGGCTACAAAGGGATTGTGCCCCCTATGCACATAGAGAAGGACAACGACAAGCAGGCATTCACTAGTCCCTACCGCAAGCCACCTATAGAAAAACTTGCTCAAGACAAAGTCTGCGCTGAATTGCTCCTGCTAGGCTTCATAGAGCCAGCTCCTTCAGCTCAGCATGCAGCAAATCCTGTCGTCGCCTTGAAGAAAGGACCTGATGGCCAGTACACTGCAAACAGAGTGTGCTACAACTACAAGGCCATCAACCTCCTGACCAAAGACATGCACACAGGTTTCCCAATTGCAGAGGAATTATTCCAAGACCTGGGTGACTCCAAGTGGTTTACACGAGTTGACCTGCGCTCGGGCTTCTACCAAGTCCACTTGTCTGCCGGCTGCCAAGATTTCTCAGCCTTTTGGTGGGACAAGCAGCTCTACAGGTTCAAGCGTGTGCCCTTCGGACTGAAACAAGCACCAGCTTACTTCCAGAAGGTCATGGAAACTGAGTTGGGCAAACATGGTCTCCTCAAGTTCAGCAAGGTTTTCATTGATGACATTATGGTCCACAGCGCCACCTTTGCTGATCACATCAAGGACGTGGAAGCAGTACTACAGTGTCTCATCGACATTGGCCTCCGCATACACCCTGACAAGTCCTGCTTCGCACTCGACGCGGTCGATTTCTTAGGCTTCGATGTCAGCAACCATGGTCTCACCCCGCAAGCAGCCAAAGTCCAAGCTATCAAGGACCTGCCCTACCCAAGCAACCTCAAGGACCTCAAGACCATCCTGGGTAAGCTGCGCTACTACGGTTGTTTTTGTGAAAACTTTTCAGCCATAGCCAGACCCCTCAATGACCTCACCAAGAACGATGTCAAGTGGACTTGGGGACCTGAGCACACAGCAGCCATGGACGCCATTAGGAGGAATATCAGCACACAAGGCAAGGTTTTGCGACGCTTTGACATCAACGCGCGCACCCTCATCCACTGTGACTGGAGCCAACATGGATTAGGAGCAGTGCTCGGCTAGCTCGACTCGGAAGGTAACGAATACCTCGTCGCCTGTGCCAGCCGCAGCCTTAACAAGCATGAAGCAGGGTACAGCAGCTTTAAAGGAGAAATGCTGGCTGCTTGCTGGGCTTGCAATATCTTTCGAGTATATGTCTTCGGACTACATTTCACACTGGTCACTGATCACCAGCCTCTGCTGTGGATGTTCTCCTCTGCCAACGTCACCGGTGCCATCGTTCGATGGGCATGCATGCTGCAGTCATTTGATTTTGACATCATGCACAGACCAGGTGCACAGCATGGCAACGCTGACGCACTGTCTAGGTTTCCCAGCCCCACTGCAGAGGACAACACTGGCGCTCGCATTGACCTGGACAGCGACCTATACGCGGCATTTCCAACAGTGCCCACCACCCCTTATGTGCCCCTAGACTTGACACTAGGGCACATCGTGGACTACGTCCTTGACGTCAGATCTGTCTTATCCATCTGTACAACACCCTTGCCTGCCGCCGTCACATACATGGCCCAGAATGGCATCACTCTATACGAGATGTGCGGGGGAATGTGTGCAGGATTGGAAGCAGCACTGCGCAATGGCATCCAAGTTAACAGGTATATCTACAGCGACATTGCGCCCGCTGCTCAGACAGTCGCCCGCTATAGGACACAAGCTTTGACCAACCTCTACCCCATCTGCTCAAGTCATACGCCTGCGACCATGCCTTCACGACGCTGCCCCAGGATGTGACCAAGATCACACCAGAACAGCTCATGACCGCAGCTGTGAACGACCAATCACAGTGGCTCATCATAGCCGGTCCAGAGTGCCAAGACTTCAGCCCGGCAGGAGGCAACAGAGGACTCAAGGGACCCCGGGCCGCCGTCCTGCAGGCTTGTACCACCGTCATAGGGTACATCCAGCAGCTACAGCATCCTCGGCAACCCCTCTACATCGTGGAGAATGCAGCAATGCAGCACAACTTCCGATCACAACATATTGCTACGCAAGACTTCAACGCAGTCAACAGAACTCTTGGCCTCCCTATCTGCGTGGATGCTGCAACATTCGACTCAGGAGCGCACAGACTCCGCAACAAGTGGCAGAACTTGGTTGACCCCCTTGATCTCCAGCTCCAGCTCAACAAGACCCGTCGGACTGCCAACATTTCAGCCAACGCCTTCTTGGATCCAGGACGGAGCACTACAAGGGTCTACAGATCAGACACAGCCCCCTTTTGCTTAGCAAACAAGATCGGACAAGAGCGCAACGTACTGCCTACTCTAGTAGCGGACCCTCTGTCTCGAGCCTTCAGACCTGACAAGCCAGGCAGCATCTACTCTCTCCAGGGCGGCGCATGGTCTGAACCAAACCCTTCTGAGAGAGAACGCATGCTCGGATACTACACAGGAGCAACAGCAGCACCAGGCCTCACTCAAAACCAGAGGCATATCCTCACAGGCAACAGCATGGATCAGCGAGCCTTGGTAGCAATCATCAGAAAGACCTTGGAAATGGCAATCCCTACACGTCTGACATCTATGCTAGAATTTCAGCCACCCCCCAGACCTGAGTTGCTACCTTCTCCCAGCCCTGCTCTTCTTCTGACAACTTCTCCCAGCTATCCCAGCAATTCTGGCGGTCGCATATCAGACCCCACGCCTCCGACACGCCAGTTCTATGGCACTGAGCTTGCTTGCCTGCTGGCAGTCACCAGGAGCAAGGCTGTCAAGCCACACATCTGGCCATCAAAACCACCTGCACCAGCCACCAGCCAACAGCCACCAGCCATCAGCCAACAGCCCCCAGCCAACAGCCAACAGCCAACAGCCACCGACCCTCAGCCAACAGCCAACAGCCACCAGCCATCAGCCAACAGCCCCCAGCCCCCAGCCAACAGCCAACAGCCACCGACCCTCAGCCGTTGCAACACTCCCCTCCTTTGCCTCTTCTACCATCTTCAGCTCCAAGTCCTCCACTCGCCCCAGGCAGACAGTTGGATACTGACCTGCGCCTTGCTGCAATGTACAAGGACACTGACGGTCTAGACATCCACTCTGATCAGTTTGTCTTAGAGTACTTGAGGCGAGGTGTCCTCGGATCCAACTGGACGACATCTCGTACTAGGCGGGTACTGGCAAGGTCAAGAAAGTACAGGCTCGGCGCATCTCCAACTGGAGAAGAGAGGATCATACGCATCCTGGCCAACGGCATTGAACGCATCGTCCCAGCCCCCAGCCAGAGGTCCATCCTCATTCAGAGGGCCCACGAGACCAGCGGACACTTTGGGGCACGCAGAACAGCTTACTTAGTGGTCAGCTCTTTCTGGTGGCACGGCGTGGTCAAACAAGTCAAAGCCCTGGTCAAGACATGCAAGATCTGTGACCAAGCCATGGCCTACTTCAACCAGCCAACAGCCACATTGCAATCTCACCCGATTCATGGCCTCTTCTTCGCTTGGGGAATTGATTTGTCTGGTCCCTACAACAAGACAGCCAGGGGCAACACTATGCTCATGCACGCCGTGGAGTATTTCAGCGCCGCACTCGTAGTGGTCCCCATCCCAGCCAAGGAGGCCTTACATACGGTATACGCGCACTCTCATGGAGTCTTGGCACACTTTGGCGCATACGCGCTCTGCATCTCTGACAATGGACCAGAGTTCCAAGGCAAATTCAAGGAACATCTGCTTCACAACTTCATTGACCACAGGATGATCCACCCTAACCACCCTCAGGGCAACGGTTTTGTGGAGCGAAGCGTCGGTACCATCAAGGCAGCCTTGACCAAGATCTGCTCTGAAAACCTGGCCACTGACACATGGGACATTGACATAGCCAAGGTCGTTACAGCGTACAACTGTAGCCCTCAGGAGACTACTAAGTGCGCCCCCTTCACTCTGGTGTACGCCCGGGCTCCCGTCATGAACAACCCTGAGGCACAGCTTGCCATGACAGCGCCGCTGCCTGACCTGACAGACAGCACACAGGTGCAAGCTCTGACAGACACTCTCCTGGAGCGCGCTCAATGGATCAAGAGAGTCAGCCCAACTATTGCCAATCACATAGCAATCGCCCACCACAGGGACACCCTGCGCTACGCAAAGATCAGGGGGGGGGCCTATCACCCTCGCCTACGCAAATTCCAGGTGGGAGACTTTGTGTACATCCGCCGTCCCAACGTGCGCAACTCCTTGCAGATGGCTGCCCAAGGCATGATCGTGCGCATCATCGACCTCAAACCATCTGAAGTCGTCGTCTTGCAAGGACGTTGCGGTTGCACCATCACCAACCATGCCCACAATTTGTCTCCTTGCCACCTCCCTAACTTGGATGGCACAATCAGGCCAGACTTAGCAGTCCCACCCCCCAGCCTAGCCTGCAGCGTCTGCAACTTCCCTGACAACGCAAATTGCATGCTACTCTGCGACGGCTGTGGAGCAGGTTACCACACTCACTGCCTTGACCCACCTCTCTCTGCAGTTCCCGTCGAGGACTGGTTCTGCCCCAACTGCAAAGCCAGCGGCATCACTGCAATCCCCGCGGGACGCATCCCAGAAGCACCACAGAAGGAACCTAACCTTTTCCCCACCCCGCAGACTCGCTCCAGAGACAGAGCCGCCCTCGCCTGCGACAAGATGCTTGTCATCAAACAAGTCAGAGTCCAAAGCGGCCTCGACAAAGCTGTCTGGGGCACTGCCTCCTTCCAAGGACCACTGTCCAGGCCATGGTACTTCAAGCTAACCTACGATGACGGCCAAGTCATTAAGCTCACCATGGCTGGACTCAAAAAACTTAACCCACTCCCCACAGGCACACAGAAGCCCTTACCACTCACACCTGTGCTCCCCTGCCTCAACCGTGCATGCAGGCATCCAACGCACACCATCCTGGCGTCTGAGGACGACCCATCCTGTGAAGTGTACCACACATGAGCACACTATTGCTCACCTCAACTCCTTAAATTCCCTCCTACCTCAGGTGATGGTTAACACTGCAGAATATCGTGACAGCACCCATGCACTCACATGGGACTGCTTGCCCCGTTACGCACCAAATTTCACATCCCATTGGGCACAGCGATACAATGGCCAACCACCCCTCGCAGATGATTTACTCTGTCTTGGCCCATGCTACTATGGTGACCTCGATAACCCCCAAGGCCATGTCCTTCAACTCCCCACTGAATCTGTCCAACAGTACACTACACGCATTCACTTCCTCCAAGCTGCCTGGCACCACCAGCAAGCTGACCTGATCACAATTTTCAACAGGGTAGAGGAAACCAGGCGCATTAATGGAGCATACCCATACCCAGTGCATGTACCATATTTCACTCGTCGCCTACCTGACGTTGAACGCTGGACCCACCTGACTCACATGGTCTACATGCCACCACACATGGACCAAGGGTCAGGTTTAACAACCTATGGCGCCCACCCCCCCTCAGCCTTCCTGGACTTTGCTTCCAACCCCCCTCCCATCTACTACATGGCAATGCGTCCTCGATTTATGGAATACATCACCCCACACAACACTCATGTTCTAGTGGTCTAGACACACTCTTACACAACCCACCATACCCACCGTCTGGTTTGGTTATGCAGGCTGTGTAGCAGACAGGCAGCTTGCATAACCCAGACATGCCTTGTGCCTGTGATGGACCAGTTACGACTAGCCCACAGGTTGTCATGTTTGTTTGTTAATCCATGCGGGAGGGGGGGGTGCAGAGGACACACGTCTTCATTCCTGGGACAATACACGTCCCAGTGATCGCAACAGTTCTGGGGTTCTTTTTGTTTTCTTGCTTCATGTTCCGAGTTGCGTTACATATACGCAACACGATCCCAAACTTACTTCAAAACAAGTTTGCAGCCACCACTGGGTTGCTGACTGGAAGCCTCTAGGAGGGACAGTCAGCACTTGCAATATGACCATATGAGGATTTTCGCCCAGTTACATCAACTTCTTTCAACTTGGACACCACGATTTTTTCTACTGGCCACTGTATTACATGCCTCCAGATTTATTCGGCCGGTCCCATACTTGATCTTTGTTGACTCTCAAGGTTTTACCTCTTTAAGTAATAGACGTGGCTTTAGTTCCTTTCCGTTCCGACATAACCACCACCTACCTTTTATTCTTCACTCCGTGCAGAGGGGGGGGGGAACTCGGTGGTGCGTCCTGCTTTACCATACTCCAACACCAGAATGGATACACCTGTACATACCTTTTTGTGTAACCAGCAACATCAACCTCATCTGCTCGATACCAGCAGCACGGGGGGGGAAGGAGAGATTTCCAGATTTTTTTTCTCTAACAGAATTACAATCACCTCTTCCCGTTACCACTTCTCTTTTTTCACTACACTCACTCCCATTCCGTAGTGAAGGGGGGGAATTGCAGTGGTAACATACCTGTCCTTAGGAGCACGCATACAGCCGTGACAGCTGTCACACGCGATTGCGTGTTTACCTACGTAACACTAAAAGCAGGGGAAATTCCCTGTACACACACACACACCAAGAGCGGACTTCGACCAGACCTGAGCCCAGGTAGCCCAGATCTGGCTGAGTCGACCCGCCGTAGCCGTGGCCAGCTACCTGGGATTACTCGGTTACACATACCAATTAATTAAATAAGTCATTAATTAGCTGACGCTGGTAATAACACGAGACTGTTATATGGCACTTGTCTTAACACGAGACATAACAATGCAGTGCCGTAGCATAACTCCTCTCGCCAGCGCATGCCCAGGTAGCCCAGATCTGGCAGAGTCGACCCGCCGTAGCCGTGGCCAGCTACCCACAGCTACCTAGGGTTTCTCGGTTACACATACCAATTAATTAATTAAGTAATTAATTAGCTGACGCTTGTGATAACACGAGACTGTTATCAGGCACTTGTGATAACACGAGACATAACAATGCAGTGCCGTAGCATAACTCCTTTCGCCAGCACATGCAAAACCATAGTTACGATCATACCCTAAAGGACAGAAGAGTTGATAAGTCGATTGAGACGACCGATTCTCTCTCATTCAACTATCAAACTCTTGTCCAGAACAACCTCGGGTAATCAACCCTCTGCGTCTTCCAAGTCTCTACCGCTACCGGCCCACGGAAACCTCCGTTGCAAGCTCCAATCCCCGGTATCCCGACTTAGGTATACAGAGACCCCATTGCAGTGGTAACATTGCAGTGGTAACATACCTATCCTTAGGAGCACGCATACAGCCGTGACAGAGAGCAGAGGCTGTCTGTATGGAGTGTAAGGGATTTGTCGTAGTCAATGTTGAGAAGGGCTTGGTGGATAGCTACCAGTTCTGCCCTGTTGTTAGTTTTGGTGGCCCCTATTCCCCCAGGGTTGATGGTGTAGCTTTGTCCTGCAGCCGGGACATATACTGCAGCACCTATTTTACTAGGGTGCCCTGGTTTACCTTTTATTAGGCTACCATCTGTGTAGACCTGGAGGCCTGAGGAGGGGGTAGCTAGGTGAAGACAAGGGTGAGTAGTGGTAAGAAGAGAGGGAGGAGGGTGTTGGTGGAGTGGAGTTTGCCAAGGATTTTTGGCAAGAGATTTGAGTTTCCGGGGGTAAGTAATGACAATGTCAGAGAAGGTAAGAGTGGGAGGTGGAGTGATAGTAGAGGGCTCCCAGGATGAGGAGAGGCTTTGCATGTAGTATGTCCATTGGTCAATAAAATCTGGGAGTTTAGGAAAATGGGTATCTTGTCTGTGGGGGTTGCATATAAGGATGAGGTGTAGTTTGTGGGTGGAGGGTGGAGTGTGAGATTTGCTGCCAAGCCAAATTTCAGAGGTAGTATAAAATTCAGACTGCGGTCTGGAGTCAATATAGTGAATCCAGGAGTGGTGGAGGAGGGTTTTGTAAGGGGCAGCAAGGTCGTCAGGGAGGAGCATCAGGGTGCAGGTAGGGCTGAGATTATTTTCAGCATGGTCAGCACTGGCTAGGGCCCACCTTAGAGCTTGGTGTGCTTGTGTCGTGGAGTTAGGAATGTCCACCAGTGAGCCACGTTGGTTACAATGTCTAGGGACATACAAGTTATCTTCCACACAGGGTCAAGCTATTTATGGGACAATGAAACTACAATGTTTTCGGGTAAACTCTACGAAGGCATATACTTGGGATCAATATTATTAGACATAAGCATAGACTTGTTGAAAGGTTTTCTATCCCAAGGCAAGGTATTATCCACGAGGGAACTATATTCTACTAATTCCAGGTGCTTAGTCTTGGTCTGCAGGGCTTTATCTTGCTCTTAGTTGCTTGGTAGCGAAGTCCACGTCCTGGCGTCAAGCTTGTCATTGACTGTGCGTGGGCCGCTTCTAAGTCGAGAAATTGGCGACCGATTATGTGAATGTAAGATTGTTACAACGGCATAGGCTCGATAGAGGAGAAGATGCTATTAAGCGCAACAGGCGCAATCATATAGAATAGAGATGTGTACTGCAGGGTCCTGCAGTCACGTGCAGGCCACAGCTAGCCTGTGGCCTGGCGGCAGGCAACGCGGTACCAGGAGGGAAAGGTACCGGTGTGCATTATGCCGACTCAGAGACTGATATATAAATCAGTCAATAACATCCCCCCCAATTCAAGGTATTCTTGAGCTCAAGAATTCCTGGAATTAACTGAGGGGCATAAGAAAATTAAAATATAAAAGCAAGGGAAACTTTGGGAATTTCTAGTAGCTGAAAGGGAGAAATCACTTTAGCAGGGGTCTTCAAAGAAATGTCAGTCTTCTGGGGTAGCTGGCTAGGTAAGGAACACTGCAGGTAGGCTGCAGGCTAAGTAGCAGAAAGGCTGCTGAGAAGGTGCAAGGAAACTGCAGGTAAGCTGCAGGCTAGGTAGCAGAGAGGCTGCTGAGAAGGTGTAAGGAAACTGCAGGTAGGCTGCAGGCTAGAGCAGATAGGCTGCCATGGGGCTGGACTAAGTACTGCAGAGGGCTGCAGATAGGCTGCAGGGAGACTGCTGGGAAGCTGGGGAAGGAAAGTCCAGGCTTGGTTAAGGCTTGTGAAGATATCCTTGGCTACGAGAAGTTGCATGATTCGAGACTAGAGGATTTGTCTTTAGACATGATGTCTGGACTAGTCCCCCCATAATTTGGGTGAGCTACATTAGGTTGATCCTAAATTAAAGTATAGACATCATGAAGAGACTAGAATAATCCTAAATTCAGAAGGGGTGCGGCCTGTGGAAGTACATGGGGCAGTACAGTAGGCAGGTAATCTAAAAATTATAGAGTGTTCAAGTCTATTCCAACAGATGAAGAGCAATGTTTGTAACTGAATTAAGTGCCTGGCTTGCTGGGGAAGCCATCAAGGTCAAGTTGCTGGCAGATCTGGGCAAAGAACTGGTCAAATGACTTGGGAGCTAGGCTGGGGGGGGTAAGGATGTTGATAAAGGTGAAGTCCATGGGGCTCCAGTTCATGCTGAGGTGGTTGACACATAGCACTTTGCCTCCAGGATGGGCACAGCTCCTGGGGTCCATGATCATCTTTGGTCTGAATGAGAGTGTGTGAGCATGTGCATTGACCATGGCAGCTTGAAGGCAAATGGCCCACTGTAGAGTGGGTCTGGCTGTGGTAGAAACAGTGGGGTAGGCTTGCACCATTTGCTGGAGTCTGCTATTGTGCTTGATGATAGGGCTGTAGGCATCAGATGGCTCCTTGTACATTGACCTGTGTGGGAACTGTTCCTTTTCAGAAGTCAGCAGGGTGGGGAACCTGCTGGTGAAGGCTGTGATGAGTTTGGGTAGTGGAGGCCTTGGCTTGATGTTGAAGGCTGGTGAATGAAGCAGGCCTGCTGTTCAGGTGGTGTAAGGTGCATCCAAATCGTGTGAGGCTAAGGCTGGAGTTGTTGGAAAAGTGGATGTGGTTGACATTCTGATTAACTTCTCCCAGTGGTAGTCCAATGTCTGGTGACCTGTTGACCAGTATCCATTGGTCCCAGGTAGTTGCTGTGTCCAGATCAGATGGCTTGAGTGGTCCGTCCCCATCTATGGGGCCATCATATTACTCATAGTTGGTCCTGATCTGGTCACTGAGGAGTTCCATCTCTGCTCTGGCTTGTTGTAGGTTCAGGTTGTCCAGCTGTTAGTTGTGGGAGAGCTGGAGTGGTGTCTGGAGGGTCATCTACTCCTAGTCCAGGGTCATCCTGGTGTTTGTGTACCTCCTGATGGATGAGCTCTGGCATATCATCACTGTCAGTACCATCATCAGATTCTTCAAGATTGCCTGCAGTGGAAGGGGAATGGTACTGGCAGATAGGAGGGGGATGGTCCTGGAGGTCTTGGTCTGCCTCCACATGAGTGGGGGGGTACTGCCCTGTCTCAAAATCAGTGTGGGGTGCAGATGTTGCAGAGGTAGAGGGGGGGTCCTGGAGGTCTTGGTCTGCCTCCACATGAGTGGGTGGGTACTGCCCTATCTCAGAAGCAGTGTGGGGTGCAGGTGGAGCAGAAGTGGAGGGGAGATCCTGGCAGTCTTGATCAGCTCTACTGGCTGGGGGAGGTCTCATGAGTGGGTGGGTACTGCCCTGTCTCAGAGCCAGTTTGAGTTGATGGAGTCTTGGTGACCATCATTCATGATGTAGGCAATGGGAGGACCCACAGGGATAGAGGGATTACTGGTAGTGACTGGTGAAGTTTGGGTAAGGTAGAGTCCATGCCTTTTGGGGCATGAGAGGAGCAGTTTGGTACCAGATGGTCTTGGGATGGAGAGTATGGCTTGGGTCTTGGACAGGTGAACTTGGAGGTCTGGGCACAGGCTGGTGGCTGCATGAATGCTAATGATGTTGGGCATGTTGCAGTCAGCAAGAAGTACATTGTTCAGGATGATCAGAGTCCTGCCATGGCCCTTGATCTTGGCCTTCCCTATCTGCTTGCAGAAGATAGGTGGAGAGTCTTGATCTGCCAGCTGCAGCCTAATAGGCTGTGGGAGGTCCTGAATGTCATGCAGATGGGAGATGTTACTGGTTGCATGAGAGTGTGCTGCAGTATCTATGATCCATTCTGTCTGCAGTGCTGCCTGGAAAACTTCTCCATCATCTTCTACAGTGCATTCATCATCAGCACTTATTTGTCCAAAGAATGCTGTATTAGCCAGGGCGTCAGGTGGCAAGGCAAATGAAACAGACTTGCCTCTGGTTGGTGTAGCAAATCTCATGGGCTGGAGGTTGTCTTCATCCAGTGCCAGGGACAGGAAGTTGTGTTCTTCACCCTCACTGTCAGAGTTGGAGGTGGAGGTGGACTGATCACCATCAGCAACGTGGGCATGGCGTCCCCTGCTTGGGTATCTTCTGAGACGTCTCCTGTCACTGGTCTTCTTGGGAGTCTTCTTGTCGTCAGAGTCCTTGTCATCTCCTGATCTGTTCTTGGGAGGTGACTTAGATCCGTGGTCAGCTTCATCTGAATCAGCTGGCTTGAAAGCCAGGTCAGTGTCCTCACTGGTGCAGTCTCTGGAGCTATGGCCTATTCCCCCACAGTTCCAGCAGGTCATCTTCTTGTAGGAGATAGTCCTGTCTCTGAATGGGAGGTGCTTGCTGTTGAATGGCTTCCTGGCTCTGTAAGCTGCAGCTGCCATTTCAGCCTCTTCAGGAGATGGTGCAGGGTCAACTTGCTTCACTAAGCACCAGTTGAAGATGGCGCTTTGGAGCATAGCAAAAGTGGTGATTGCTGTGGGGTTGAATTGATTGATATACCCATCATATTCAGGGCGGGAGTTCAGTCCCTTGACAATAAGGTTGAGAAAGGTGCTGGTAGAGACGGTGTGGAGGTTTTGAATCTTGGGAATCTGAGAATACATATCAGCTGCCCTAAAGAGGTATGTCTGCAGGGATTCAGTGGAAGTCATACGGATTCCAAGTAGGGCAGTCAGGGTGGTGTGTTCTAGCCTGCTGCCTTCCTCAGAGTACAGGGCATCCAGAAACCTGAAAGCTCTAGTGGCCATATCTGTGTTAGCATGAATGGCCTGCTGGATCGCATCTGATACATGATCTATGATGATCTTGAAGGCCTTGTTGTTCTTCCAGGTGGAGATCCTGGTGGGGACACCACGAGCCGGAACAGCTGGATCAGCACCCGCAACAACAGGGTAAGTAATGTCATCAGCAGGGTAACCATCAGAGTCGGCAGGCTCGCCAGCGACCACCGCCTGTTGGCAGTCGAATGCAACGGCAATGGTGTCCCTATCTGATTTGAGGGCGAGGAGTATATGCTGCCTGGCGCAGCGCCAGTTGTAGAGGTTGTTGCCGGTGAATATACGTTGAGGTTGCATGGTAAGGTCTTCTGTGTAGGAGTCTTGGCGTTGTAGGTCGGAGTGTTGGGATAGGGGGAGTTACGGGGGCGGGGCAGGGGAAGGGGGGATGGAGTGTGTGTGGGAATCGGCGATCCAAAGGGATCCAGCGGATTACCGGGGATTGAACGTTGCCAAGCGGCAATGTTCGATGACAGGAGCTTCTCTTAAGCTGGGGTCGTAGACAAATTGATCGTCTGAGATCAATACAGCACTGTGTGGGTCTCGGTGAGGGCGTCGTCCTATACTCACTTCATAGATTTCGGTGACTTGTGGTCGCTCTTGCTTGCTCCAGTCGTAGGACGCAGTGGCAGATCCAAGGATTCTTGGTAGGAAGCGGCAGGCGGAGCAGCGGGAAGTAGGATCCGCACAGGGAGTCCAGGTGCTTAGTTAAAACTCGGGCCTTCGACAAGTCAGAGGGGAACTGATTCCGAACGCGGAAATCAGCGGCTGTTCTTCGTTAGCGTCTAAAGATGGCGCACATAACCTGTGAATGTAAGATTGTTACAACGGCATAGGCTCGATAGAGGAGAAGATGCTATTAAGCGCAACAGGCGCAATCATATAGAATAGAGATGTGTACTGCAGGGTACTGCAGTCACGTGCAGGCCACAGCTAGCCTGTGGCCTGGCGGCAGGCAACGCGGTACCAGGAGGGAAAGGTACCGGTGTGCATTATGCCGACTCAGAGACTGATATATAAATCAGTCAATAACAGATTATGTCGACCCATTCGGAACTATTACTAGCAGGGGGGCCTGATTACTACGTACTAGGATGACTAAGTAACTATTACTTAGTTATCCTACGAACTCTTAGGACCGGAACTATGTGCCCTGCAACTATTGCGTATTCTGCAACGTCACACCCACCAAAGGTGGCATTCGTCTTCGGGTTTCTGTTGGGGAGGTAGGAATGAAGTGCTTTGGAAGACCGGGCATCGCGTCAAGCATGGCTTTAAAGTGCTCCTCCAGCCGAGCCCCCTATCCTGAACTGCAAGAGTCCAGCACTATCCTATCAGTAAGCAAATGTATCTTCTAATGACTACCGCCCAGCGTCTTGCAGGTGAAATTGGAATTGAAATTGAAATTGTTACATCCGTGTAATACCGTTACTCACAGGACGTGAAGTTAAGGACACCATAGCGTAAGCCGGAGCTAGCTATAGTCACCGTAGGGCCTCCTCATTAAAAAGAATCACCACCGATGCCTGACACCGTCAGGCACCGTGGCCACATCATGCCAGTGCAGCTTAATACGGGGGGGGTTCACCCCGGTTGGGAAGCACCAACACAATGTCAGCGTATACTACTAGGACACGAGTGCCTGATTGGCATCTGATCAGATGCCAATGATGCGCTCGTGCCCTAGTAGTACAAGCTGACAATAAAGCCTGACCCGAGAGGGGAACGGGGGGGGTCTATCCTCCCCAGAAGGTTGCGGTACACAGGCGGGGTTCGGGTTTGATCAGTACTACGTTGCCCCAATCGTAAGACCAAAGCCGCCAGCTTGGCTGTGGATTAGTGGAACCTCTGGGTAATCTGTCTCCCTCCCGGGACATGCATTATTGTCAGCGTATACTACTAGGACACGAGTGCCTGATTGGCATCTGATCAGATGCCAATGATGCGCTCGTGCCCTAGTAGTACAAGCTGACAATAAAGCCTGACCCGAGAGGGGAACGGGGGGGGTCTATCCTCCCCAGAAGGTTACGGTACACAGGCGGGGTTCGGGTTTGATCAGTACTACGTTGCCCCAATCGTAAGACCAAAGCCGCCAGCTTGGCTGTGGATTAGTGGAACCTCTGGGTAATCTGTCTCCCTCCCGGGACATGCATTATTGTCAGCGTATACTACTAGGACACGAGTGCCTGATTGGCATCTGATCAGATGCCAATCAGGCACTCGTGTCCTAGTAGTATACGCTGACACACAATGCAGCTGGCAAAACAAAAACTGAGGGGGGGCACGGTCTGTGTGCTAGTCCCTGGGTATCGACCCGGGGTGTGCTTCCATGAAACGTCTGCACTGTAAAATACTCTGAAAGCTAGTAATGGTGTGGGAGTGGACTGTGTCCGCTAGTTTAAGGGCGCACGGTCTCTGAAGTCCAAGTGTAGTCATAGAAGTCAAAAAAGAGGTTGGAATAGTACCAGTTGTTCCAATGGTGATAACTTCGTAGTGAACTAGGTATCCAGCCGATCTAAGGCCATTTACTAACGCAACATGCTGGGCGTGTTTAGTGATAAACTTAGTAGCATGGTTCGTATCAGAGCAGTATCCAAGCTCAAGAACCCAAAGTTCTTTATCAGCCGTACAGGTAGGAGTCTATGTCAGGTAGGACGGCGAGGTCAGGTCTCATTCTCTTCCAGTCCTCTACAGTAATAGTGGGGGGGCGTAGCCAGTCAGGGAGACGGTTGCCCAGGACCCCCCTGGGGAGGTCCTCTTCCTTGCCAGCGTCCATGATCATTCTGCGGGATCCCAGGGCTCCGGTGCAAATGGTCTTGTGGATGAGTCGCCCTGCAGCGTCATGTCTCTTGATATAAAGCCCCTTGAAAGTCCGGTGTGGGCAGCCCGCCAGGATGTGGCCCGCTCCGTCCTCACAGGTGCGGCAGATGGGGCATAGGGGGTTCGTGGGTGGGTGAGTGCTGGTAATATAAGGAAGTTTCCAGCGGAATGCAAGTTTACGGTTCCACAGTCTACCCCAGCGGGCTTTAAGGATGTGGAATTTAGTTTTATGTTGAATAAGGGTTGAGGATCAACATTTATTACTGGCGTGAGGCAGTTGGTGAGGAGTGTTATCGGCCCAGGTGGTAGCATAAATCCCTTTAAGAGGATGTTGGCCGAGGTGGCAGCTAGTGGGTAGGTTGGAGATGATACCCCGTGTAAGGTTAGGTGCTATAATGCGTGGGGGAATATCTCCCATGGGTGTGCGAGGAGGTTGAACTGTGGGCCAGTAGACGTTGTGGCGGGGGATTTTCCCAGTGTTGTCAGTAAAAGTGGTGGAGGCAGGGTGCGCAGCTGCCTTGCGTGCCAGAGTGCTCTCGGGGAAGTCGACAGATCGCTAAATGCGTACGAGCGCAGCGGAATGCACGCGGAACGCACGCGGGGTCCGCGATTAGTCATAGTCCTTTAATGACCTGGCACTTCTGACTCTAGCGGTAAGCCCTATACCCGCGTCGCGTGTAGCTCAGAATCCCGAGACATTTCGCCTGCATTTCGCCAAGGCGGATTGTCGTCGAAATGTCTCAGACTTCTGAGATATTTCGACGGCATCTCGCCACGCACGGCGGCTTGTGCACGGTAATGAGGCGAAATGTTTGGTCTTCTGAGACATTTCGCCTGTACTTCGCCTACAGGGCCGTTTGGGCATGGTGGTCGGAGAGGTCACATTTTCAGGAATATTTTCTAGGAGCATTTCTCAATTATATCAGGAGTCGAGAAGATAGATTACATACATAATAAACTATGCATCCATTAACCTATTGATCTACCTATATATCTATGTAAGCATCCTTACATATGTACATCCACTACAGCCCATATATTTCCTCTATATCCATTATTAACCATAGACAGACAGCAAGCAAAAACGAGCAGCCAAATTGCTGGCTGGAGCCATGTAGCTAATTAAGTTCAATTACAAGTATATACGCAGCCTGCAGGCAGCTATCTATTTGTCTACTTATGAATACATAGGCCTATATATCCACCAAGACCAAGATCCACCAAGACCAAGATATATATCCACCAAGACCAAGATATATCCAAGATATATATATACAAGATATATATATATATATATCCACATAATATATATAATATATATATCCACATAATATATATATATATCCACATAATATATATATATCCACATAATATATATATCCACCAAGACCAAGATCCACCAAGACCAAGATATATATCCACCAAGACCGAGATATATCCAAGATATATATATCCAATATATATATATATATCCAAGATATATATATATATATATATCCATATAAGATATATTTATATATATATATATCCAAGATATATATCCACCAAGACCAAGATACATCCACCAAGACCAAGATATATCCACCAAGACCAAGATATATCCACCAAGACCAAGATATATCCACCAAGCCTATATATCCACCAAGAAGAAACGCCCAATCAAAGCTATACATCTATATATATTCGCTGATTCTATTTTATATTTCCATCTTCAGCATGTGTAGTTCCTTCGTGGCAACAATCTTCATCGCAGCTGTAGCATTTCCATCCATCCTTTTGCCCTGCAAGACATGCAAAGCAGGGCATGCGTTAGAGAGCAACCAATGGCAGGGTTAATGGCAAGGGGCAGGACGGTGATGAGCAGAGCATGGCATGCGTTACATAGCAACCAATGGCAGGGAGCATGGCAAGGGGCATGCATGTGCTAAACAGAGCAGAGCAGGCATTATAGAGCAATGAATGGCAGGGAGCACGGTAAGGGGCATGGATGCGATAAGCAGATCAGGGCTTGTGTTAGAGAGCAAAGCAGGGAAGGGAGCAAAGTACGCCTGGAAAGTGATGATCAGAGAAGGGCATGCGTTCAAGAGGAAGGAAGGGAAGGGAGCACGGCAAGGGGCAGGACCACAGTGATGAGCATAGTAAGGCATGCATTTGAGAACCAAGAGCATGGATAATGGCAATTGCCAGTATCCATGCCCCTCTTTAACGCCTGCCCTGCTCTGCTCATCACTGTCGTCCTGCCCTTTGCCATTATCCCTGCCCCTCTTTGCTCTCTGACGCCTGCCCTGCTCTGCTCATCACTGTCGTCCTGCCCCTCGCCATTATCCCTGCCCCTCTTTGCTCTCTAACGCCTGCCCTGCTCTGCTCATCACTGTCGTCTTGCCCTTTGCCATTATCCCTGCCCCTCCTTGCTCTCTAACGCCTGCCCTGAAGTGCTCATCACTGTCTTCCTGCCCCTCGCCATTATCCCTGCCCCTCTTTGCTCTCTAACGCCTGCCCTGCTCTGCTCATCATTGTCGTCTTGCCCTTTGCCATTATCCCTGCCCCTCATTGCTCTCTAACGCCTGGCCTGCTCTGCTCATCACTGTCGCCTTGCCCCTTTCCATTATCCCAGCCCCTCTTTGCTCTCTAACGCCTGCCCTGCCTTGTTCATCACTGTCGTCCTGCCCCTTGCCATTATCCCTGCCCCTCTTTGCTCTCTAACGCCTGCCCTGCTCTGCTCAACACTGTCCTCCTGCCCCTTGCCATTATCCCTGCCCCTCTTTGCTCTCTAACGCCTTCCCTTCTCTGCTCATCACTGTCATCCTGCCCCTCGCCATTATCCCTGCCAGCTGGTTTGTACTCACGAGAGTAAAGAGTGGCAGGGATAATGGCAAGGGGCAAGACGACAGTGATGAGCAATGCGGGGCAGGCGTAAGAGAGCAAAGAGTGGCAGGGATAATGGCAAGGGGCAAGACGAGAGTGATAAGCAGAGCGGGGCAGGCGTAAGAGAGCAAAGAGGGGCAGGGATAATGGCGAGTGGCAAGACGACAGTGATGATGAGCAGATCAGGGCAGGCGTTAGAGAGCCAAGAGGGGCAGGGATAATGGCAAGAGCAGGACGACAGTGTTGAGCAGAGCAGAGCAGGCGTTAGAGAGCAAAGATGGGCAGGGATAATGGCAAAGGACAGGACGACAGTGATGAGCAGGGCAGGGCAGGCGTTAGAGAGCAAAGAGGGGCAGGGATAATGGCGAGGGGCAGGATGACAGTGATGAGCAGAGAAGGGAAGGCGTTAGAGAGCAAAGAGGGGCAGGGATAATGGCAAGGGGCAGGAGGACAGTGTTGAGCAGAGCGGGGCAGGCGTTAGACAGCAAAGAGGGGCAGGGATAATGGCAAGGAGCAGGACGACAGTGATGAACAAGGCAGGGCAGGCGTTAGAGAGCAAAGAGGGGCAGGGATAATGGAAAGGGGCAAGGCGACAGTGATGAGCAGAGCAGGCCAGGCGTTAGAGAGCCAGGAAGGGCAGGGAGCACGGATAAGGGCAGGATGGTGATTAGCAGGGCATGGCCTGCGTTACAGAGCAATGAAGGGCAGGGAGAATGGCAAGGGGCAGTACAGTGACGTGCAGAGCAGGGTATGCGTTAGAGATCAATGAAGGGCAGTACATAGACAGAGGCATAGTACAGATGCAGTTACAGAGACGATGGCAGAGACAGTGATACAAACATAGACAGATGCACGTGGGCACCACCTAGGAATGAATCAAGACATAATTCGCTATGCCACACAATTGTTGCGAAACCGCACCTACAAGCAAGCTTCACTTATTACTTACGTTGTTGTCCAAAAGCCTCATGTGACAGTGGAACATCAGAACTGGGAGGGAAGACAGAGCAATGGTCCCTGCAAATACAGAATGCAGGCATAGTTAAATTAAGTAGCACCCTTTACTTCTTATTTGATGATAGTTTAAAGCCCCCTTCTCTTGTGTCAACAATGGCCAACCGCTCAAGCAGACTGACAAGCAAATATTCATGCGTGCAACAGATAGGCATGCAAGCAACCAAGCCACTTTCCCATGGGCTGAACACTCTATGCCTAGCACCTCCAAGCTGCAGTCACCATCCAGATAGTCAGCCAATCAGTCACCAGGGATGAAGACAGAAAGGCAGGCATACAGACATGAATGCACAAAAGGAGGCATGCAAGCAGTTGGACACTATTTAGGCATGTGATCAAGTCAGAATTCCCTAGGCCACATTGTTGTGAAACCCTACCAACAAGCAAGCTTCAGACCGCTACCAGACAGAGCATGGGTCCCTGCAAAAAAGAAGGGCGGTCATAGTTACATTTATTGACACCCTTTGTGTTGTTTTTGCGTATTGATAGGGAGATACCCCTGGAAGTCCAACCTGCCTTAAGCTTAGGTACCTGAACCTCAGGTCCTACCCCAGCCTTGCATTGTCCACACTTGCCTGAGTTTACCATGCAGAATGGATCTGGAAGACCCAAGCATAAAGACAAGGTTGGACTGTCACCCAACACCCAGCAAAGCAAGGAGAACCAGTCTCCACCACAACACAAGAGGCAACGTGCCAAGACTGCCACAACTACTAGGAGTGAACCCAATGTGAAGATGCATGCCATGGACATGGGTCTAGTGCGTCAGCAGCCAAATAGACACAGTGCTGCCACCATCTATCATGCAGGGTCTCAAGGGATAACTGCCACGCATGATCTCCTGATACAATGCTCAAGGGCACCATGCAGCCAGGGCAGTGCATGATCCAACTAGAGTGTAAGGCCCCGTGTCCTTTAAAGCTCTACTCAGGCCCAGGAGAGAACAGGTGGAAGTATGACTCACATAAGAGTTGGGAGCAAGTTGTCCCAGCATCCTACTTTGCAAAGTGCCTACTAATCATGCTGCCATCCCAAGCTGAAGTCATGCTCCTGGCACAGCAGACTCCACATACCACCATAGTTGACCGTGTACAGAGCAACGTCGAGTGGGCTGCTGAGATGCTGCAATGTATGCAGCTTATTCATGAGGTGGCAGTACAGCAGCGCCGACCGGGCTTCCTGGTTGAGGTGTTGACGACGCAAAGGCCGCTGGCTGCAAGATACCATGCCTCCAGCACTGACAACTTACACAGGTCTAGCATAGACGGATCGGTTGCGAGAATTAGCGGCACCGATGTAAGGGAATTTGTGTAGGAGAGAGGACCAGAGCATTTGTCAAATTTCAAAAACAATCTGACGCACTACTTCGCGCTTGTCCACGCGGAAGGCGGAAGAGGGCGTTGCGCAGTAATACTGAAAAGAAAGCTGGAAAGAAAGGAGGGAATAAAGCAGGACGCCAGAAATATCAAGTAGCAACAAACACATGCTTTGGGCGAGGGAGGGAAGAATATGAGGTAGGATTACGAGAGGTAGATGGTTGGCGTGGCTTACCTTAGCCATACTGCAAAGGCTCTAATCAGAGAGCTCTAATCGTACGGCCATTTCGCCATACTGCGTCCAATCCGCCTTGGCTAAATGTACTTGAAAGGCTGGTGAAAGGAAACCCTGCGAAAACATCTATCAAAACTAGTAAGAGCACTGACAGGTCATCGCGTCACACTAATATTTCAGTGTGACTTAGGCTTTCATCACAGTGATTAAAGTCGTCCTGGTTTCGCCCTACAACAGCGCCATTTTCGAAGCATGCAGCGAAAGCACATCGGTGACTTCGGGTGTCCATTTTCCCGAATGAAAGCTATTCGCCAACAATTAGTTCGCGCTAGTACTTCGTTGCCTAATTGTTCACCCTATCTCGGAATCGCTGGCAGAGCTTGGCAGGTTCGCAAGATTGACCCCTCGAAAAGGTTGCTAACAGACCCTCGAGCGACAGAAAGCTGCATACCCCTTCGCGTATTACAACTCAGTAGTTAACGTGCGATCGAGGAGTTATTGGTCACGCTTCAGTCTACGAAAAGTTCTGGGTGTCTGTCGGGATCGCTAGTTTGCGGTGAGCCGAGACATTTCGTCCACTGTACGCCTACATTTATCTGTAGTTCCGCTGCAAATCGTGTCTTTCGCCTACATTTAGCGAAATTGTCACTTCCCCGAGTGGTGTCTGCCCTGTTATTTACAAGGAAACCTGTGTGGGAGCGGACTTTGCAAAGAGTGATGTGGGAGCCATGCAAGATGCGTTGAATGAGGTGTTTTTGAATTGATTGCAGTAGTTCAGCATGTATAGAACGGGTTGCTGTGAAAGGGTCATGAATCATTGTTTTTATAAGTTGAAGATAGCAGAGGCTGTCTGTATGAAGTGTACGAGATTTGTCATAGTCAATATCGAGAAGGGCTTGGTGGATGGCTACCAGTTCTGCCCTGTTGTTAGTTTTGGTGGCCCCTATTCCCCCAGGGTTGATGGTGTAGCTTTGTCCTGCAGCCGGGACATATACTGCAGCACCTATTTTGCTAGGGTGCCCTGGTTTACCTTTTATTAGGCTACCATCTGTGTAGACCTGGAGGCCTGAGGAGGGGGTAGCTAGGTGGAGACAAGGGTGAGTAGTGGTAAGAAGAAAGGGAGGAGGGTATTGGTGGAGTAGAGTTTGCCTGGGTTTTTTGACAAGGGATTTGAGTTTCCGTGGGTAGGTAATTACAATGTCAGAGGAGGTAAGAGTGGGAGGTGGTGTAATAGTAGAGGGCTCCCAGGATGAGGAGAGGCTTTGCATGTAGTATGTCCATTGGTTAATAAATTCTTGGAGTTTAGGAAATTAAGTAGCTTGGTATCAGCTTATACACTTCAAGAGTGGAGAGATACTCGCAGCGGTCAACGCGCCAATCTTTTAACGCAAAGATGAGAATAGTTTACAGCGTCTGGTGGAACACATTAGGGAAAAAACCAGCGGTGAAAGGGGCGAAAGCCGGGAACCTAATCAGGGTACAGGCTATACAGCGTGTGTCAGAAAGGACAAGGGGACGCATCCTACGGGAAGCTGTCGCTGTGTCATGTAGGATGACACAGCGCTACGGGGAAGCTGTCACTGTGTCACAGAGTGTGACACAGTACAGACAGAAAAGCAGTTACTGTCTACAGCTATAGTTCTAAGGAAGTACAGTAGTAGTCACCGAGACATAAAACGATTGAGTGAACCGCAATTGATGCTGATACTCCACCTATGACGCAAGTGACATACACTATTACTCCACCTATGATACAGGTGTCATAGAACTATGTGTAACACACAAAAAAAACAAATTGAAGAACTCCGAAATCCTGGAGAACTGCAAAATGAAACAAAACGTTTCAGAGGAAGGAACAGGCCAAAGCAGAAAAATACTGCAAAGCCAGGAAAAGTCAATCCTAATACCAAAGAAGGGTAACAACGTTTTTTTTAATCTAATGCCAAACAAAGGATAACAACGGAGACAAATGTAACCATAAACCGTTGACCTGAAAGGGAAGCGGTCATACCATGCATGCGGACAAACCGCCAGAACACAGCAGGATCAAGGGGCTTGGTAAAGGGGTCAGCACAGTTGTCCTTAGTGTTAATATAGGCAACCTTCAGCCGGCCATCCTCAACCAACTCCTTGATATAATGATGAATGACATCAATGTGCTTGCTGCGAGGAATCAGTTGCCAGTCATTGGCCCAACTCAGAGACCCCAGGTTGTCACCCTGAATGGTGACAGTAGTACACGGTAACCCCATATCAGCCCTCAATTTCTTCAACCATTGCACCTCCCTGGCTGTCTGAGCCAGGGCTTGATACTCAGCCTCACTGGAGCTATGAGCAACAGTAGGCTGCCGCTTGCTCATCCTGTTTACTAGGCACCCAGCAGCAAGAACAGCATAGCCAGTCTGAGATCTCCTGTCAGAACCATCATCAGCAAAAGACGAATCACTAAAGACAGTAAATGAGAAATCAGGACTGTGGGTGTAAGTGAGGCCCAGGTGGGATTGAGACCTCAAGTACAAGAGCAAGCGCTTGGCTGCCCCCCAGAGAGGGACAGTAGGGTGAGCAGAAAAACTGGAAAGATAGCTGACAGCAAAAGCAATATCAGGCCTGGTGCACGTATGGTAGCCAAGTATAGCAAAGCACCAACAAGGGAGAGGTACTGGCTGTTAGAAGGCAGGGGCTATCCAGGGAGATCAGTGACAGTGCACTTGGCCATGGGGGCAGAGAACTTGGGCTTGGCTGCAGAGGTGAGACCAAACTGCTCCACCAGATCAACAATGTAGTAGTGCTGTTGGGAGAGGTTGATCTGAACACACCTGCCATCAGAGTCAAGGGTAACCTTCATATCCAGTGAGAGAAACTGAACAGGCACTCCCATCTCCTTCACCTCCCAGCCAGCAGCTTCCATAGCCTTGATCAGCAAATCATACAAAGCCAGATCATCAAAAGCACAGCAGATAAAATCATCAACATAGGTCAGAACATAGCTCCACCCACCAGAGGAATCCCGTCTAAAGTAAAGAGCTGGTTCTGCCTTGCTCATCACAAACCCATGAGCAATCAAAACTTGCTTGACCTCCGGGCTCCAAGCCCCGGGTGCCTGCTTCAGACCATTAAGGGACTTGACAAGTTTGCACACAAGGGGAAGGCCGTGAGGTCCAAGCACCTTGAAACCCTCAGGCTGGTGACAGTACAAATCCAGACCAGGTTCCAAAATAGCATTGAGAAAAGCCGTCTTGATATCCGGCTGCTGAACAAACATCTTCCTATGAGTGATGGCAGCAAGGAGAACCCTAAGCCCAGCTTTAGAGGAGACCGGGGCATAGACATCATGAAAGTCAAGCCCAGGCCTCTGCAAAAATCCTCGAACCACAAAGCGAGCCTTGTAACGATCCACCAATCCATTAGCCCCCATCTTCTTCACAAACAACCACCTGCCAGATAGGATCCTCTGTTTAGGAGGCTAAGGAGTAAGAACCCAAGTGCCATGAGCACGCAAAGATTCAATCTCATCCTTCATGTATGGCAAGTAACCATTGATCCCGCCCAGGGTTAGAGGGGAGCATGGCGTCCTTAAAGGACAGTTCAGTGGAAGTCGAAATGCATGCACCCACATAAAGACAGTCAACCCCCATATGAGAAACATGTGTATCAGCAAGTAGTACAACCCCCAGGTCAGGAATACTGCCTAGTTGAACAGGGTCGGCATTCTTTGCCTCTAAATCAGTGAAGCCTGGGTCAACCGTAACACCCCAGCCATACGCAGTATCACTCCCAGCCCACTCATCCAAGTCATCACTCAGGCACCCACTGGTGGCTGGCTCATCATTTTGCATAGACCTGTATGTCTCACCAGGGAGGACAGGGGGCAGTGGAATCGGTACTGTCCGCAGGTCGTCTGAACTGGTGCAAGGCTGGAAATGTGAATCATGCAATGGAACTTTATAAGGATCCACTATGATGGATGAATGGCCGGATCCTAAAGCTTCACCTGTGAGAGGAGGCACAGAGGAGGGCCTGGCGACCACCTGAGATTCGGGTAAATTAATATTCGGAAGGACTTCAGACCTCCGCCCGCCCTTTCGCTTCACACGAGATACAGCACGATCAGCAACTAGCCTGTGACGCAACGTCATACGAGGACCAGGACAGACGTCAACAATCTGGGTCGCTAAAGGGCTTAAGGCATTTCCCGTAGCATCGAGCATATCACCGTTGATAGCAGGAGGGATGCTGTCAACATACGGGGACCCTTCATATATAAGGGAGGAGCCCAGGAATACAGTTCACTACCAGAACGGAGACCTTTCCCTAACGTTCCCTAACATTCCCTATCGTTCCCTATCGTTCCCTAACGTTCCCTAAGATAGGGAATCCTTTCCCTATCGTTCCCTAATATTCCCTAAAATGTGGGAAGCTTCCCTAAGACACACCTAAAAGCATGAAAACCAAGTGTCCTTTCCCTAACTTTCCCTAACTTTCCCTAACGTTAGGGAACGTTCCCTATCGTTCCCTACCTAAGTCGGCTCCACTGCTTTATCGACTGCTGTAGGGAACGCTTAGGGAAAGTTAGGGAAAGGACACTTGGTTTTCATGCTTTTAGGTGTGTCTTAGGGAAGCTTCCCACATTTTTAGGGAATATTAGGGAACGATAGGTAAGACACACCTAAAAGCATGAAAACCAAGTGTCCTTTCCCTAACTTTCCCTAACGTTAGGGAACGTTCCCTATCGTTCCCTAAGTCGACTCCACTGCTGTATCGGCTACTTTAGGGAACGTTTAGGGAAAGGATATCTGCTTTTCATGGAAACACGCGAGCAAGCACGAAAGATATACGCGAGATTGCGAGAAAAATAGCCCCTATAGCAACCTCAGTATTTTTACAGACCCGACGAATTACCCCCCAGGCAACCGGTGCCAGTCAACCCACGTCATTTGTATACCAGTCCAAGCCAATCTCCGTCGTAATCATCGATCTCAGCACTGTAGAGCTTCTTGTAGGCTTGTCGTTCTCTCAGCCCCCTATTGCTAGCTTCTCTCGGTCCTTTTTCCCCATCTTCTCTCTCTTCTCCTTTTCCTCTTCAGTTCGCATTTCCGTTCTGTTCGAATTTCGCATAGCTCCCAGAGCTGCGAGAGCCACGGAGATTCGAATTTCCCCACAGTCTCAGTTTCTGCTTGTTTGGCATGCATGGGTCCCTACCCTTTTGCGCATCTCGCACTGCTGTAGCTCAACACTGCTCTAGGTCAGCTACGAAGCCGAAGCCTTAATTCCTCTTCGCCATCGAGGTAGATCAAGAAGATGCCTTCTGTGTATCATCGTCCTCCTTGAAGCCTTCTTGAAGCCTTCCGCAGCAGCAGCCCTGTGGAATAAAAGTGAGTTTGACTGCTTCGGGTTCCCCTGCCACAGGGCGCTCAATGCGCGTGGCTGCGAAATTGGTGCTCTTTGCTAATTGTTTGCATTGATGCCTTCTACCTGGCCCATGCATGAGATCAAGTCGTCCTACCTCTTTGAGATTTTCTTTGTTCAATTTGGCTGATAAGTAGCTCTCAGGCGAACATACCCTGCCGCTTATTGCTGAGTGCCTTGTGATTGCATGCTGCTCAGCTCGACGGTAGCCAAACTTGTTGTTGCTTCTGCAGTAGCCATCACAAACCGAATTGTTGAGCATGCATCGATGATTCTGAGAAATTTGAATAGTTGCTACTAAAAGAGCATCACTCATCCCTCCCCCTGACTAAAACAACAACCTCAAGAATACTAACAAGGTAAAAAAATCCCCCCTTTATACGATTAAAAATTTAAAATCCCCCCTAGGACGAAACACACCATGACCAAGGCCAGGCCTTAGGGGACAACTACTTGCTTGAGCTAGGCCGCCGCTTACTGAAATCAGCTGGGGCTCCTGGCTCTGGACTCTTGAAGGCTCTTGGCTCAGATGCTGACTGGGAGAACAAGGTAGGATTTGGGAAATTCATTGTTTTAATCATGTATGTTACAGTCTAGGGGTAGTCAAATTATCCAACCTCGAACAATCAAGCTGGCTGATACATATGTGAGTGCTTGATACACACTTGCTTGCTGGTGCATGTTTGCTTGCTTCTTAATTACGTGCTTGCTTTATACATACGTGCTTGCTAGTGCATTTTTGCTTGCTTGTTAATTACATGGTTGCTTGCTTGATATGTGCTTGCTGGTGCATGTTTGCTTGTTGGTGTATGTTTGCTTGCTGGTGCATGTTTGCTTGCTTGATACGTGCGTACAATTGTTTTTCTTTTCGGCTACGAGCAGCAGCTTCTAGGCAGCTCCCCTGGCTGGCGATCCAGCCAAAGCTAAAGCAGGGTAGTGCACCTTGCACCTGACATGATCAGCTTTCTAGCACTGTTGGATTGGGAAGCATCACCCTGTGGCTGGCTTAGGGAGCTGGATAGAAGCTGCGGCTCGTAACCGAAAAGAAATGCAGTGGTGTGTACTTGCTTCATACTAGCTTGTCCCACCCATCCTCCCAAGATGCATATAATTTGTTCTATATGTCAAACATGTGTAGGACCCTGCGGATTCCCGGCTTGCCAAGGCCCAAGTGCGCAAACAGGCCGCCACGAAGAATAAGGTAAGATTTGGGAAATTCATTGTTTTAATCATGTATGTTACAGTCTAGGGGTAGCCAACTTGTTCAACCTCGAACAATCAAGCTTGCTGATACATATTTGATTGCTGGTGCATGTTTGCTTGCATCTTAATTACGTGCTTGCTTGATACATTCGTTCTTGCTAGTGCATTTTTGCTTGCTTGTTAATAACGGGGATGCTTGCTTGATACTACCTTGCTGGTGTATGTTTGCTTGCTGGTGCATGTTTGCTTGCTTGATACGTGCGTACTTGCTTGATACTAGCTTGCTGGTGCATGTTTGCTTGCTTGATACGTGCGTACTTGCTTGATACTAGCTTGCTGGTACATGTTTGCTTGCTGGTGTATGTTTGCTTGCTGGTGCATGTTTGCTTGCTTGATACGTGCGTACTTGCTTGATACTAGCTTGCTGGTGCATGTTTGCTTGCTTGATACGTGCGCACTTGCTTGATACTAGCTTTTCCCATTCATCCTCCCAAATACGCATCTAACTTGTTCAATATGTCAAACATGTGTAGGACCCTGCGGATTCCCGCCTTGCCAAGACCCAAGCGCGCAAACAGGCCGGTAACGCTTAGCTGATGAGGGCAGTACCTCTCTCGAGCTCAGGGGAAGAAGATGTTGGAGGGGCCTTGCTGGACTAATATATAGCAATCAATTAATTATTATATATGCTGGACTATTTTAATAGCATAGTTCAGTCTTGTGGACATATGCATATTTACTCAGTATTGGTAGTGAAGAATCATCAACATAAAATGTGTAACAAGAAACAAACCATCTTGCTCTTAAACCCCTTCCCTATCATATGTTAGAAAAGGGGCATCCCCTTTCCCTATCGACCTTTCCCTAAGTAAGGGAATCACAAGCCCCTCTCCCTATCGACCTTTCCCTAAGTTAGGGAATCACAAGCCCCTTTCCCTATCGACCTTTCCCTAAGTTAGGGAAGCACAAGCCCCTTTCCCTATCGACCTTTCCCTAAGTTAGGGAAGCACAAGCCCCTTTCCCTAACCCCTTTCCCTAATTAGGGAATCGTCATTTAGGGAAAGGGGTCATATATATAGGGAAAACTTAGGGAACGTTAGGGAAAGTTAGGGAAAGGTCTCCGTTCTGGTAGTGGTTGGAGCTAAACTGTTCATAGAAGAGTACATCACGACTCTCTACTACCTGGCGCAACTTCGGAACCCATATATAATAACCCTTACTTACGAGGGGGTACCCAACCAGTCTACCAGATAATTCCCTCTCGTCAAGCTTGTTGCGCTTTTTCACATTGACTAATGTAACATAGCAAGGGCAACCAAAGACTCTCAACAACGACACATCAGGAACCACACCAAAGAACAACTCATAAGGAGTCTTCTTAACCTGATTGGGGAGACGATTGCTTGCGAAGATAACATGCACTGATGAAAGCATAGGGCCAGAAGGACTTATGAAGCTTAGACTCAAGGTGGATGCTCCTAGTCACATTCTGCAAAACCCTATTGTACAGTTCAACAGTTGCATTCTGCTGAGCAGTGTACATCAACGACAACCCGTGTACTCCCCAACCTTGATCAACCATTCCTCAAACCACTTAACCAAAAACTCCTTGGCCCTGTCAGATCTCAAACATTTGAACACAAACCCATGTAGCTGAGTCATCCACCTAAGGATGGTAGGATGGTAGTCTGAACCGCTAAGGGAGCCTCATCCCTGGACCTCAAGGCCAATACGTACCTCAGCAAAGCCAGAGAATTGGTATGTGAGACACAGAATATAATACTTCCCACGCAAGCCCCTAATATGAAAAGGTCCCATGATATCTAAGTGAAGACGTTGCTGAGGTGCATGGATCTCCGTGGTGCTTTCTTTAGGGAAGGGCAAACGCTTGGCCTTAGCCTTCTGATCATGACAAGCATCACAGGGGATCTTATCCAACTTTTTCACTTGTTGTAGAGTGAGGGGCAGGTTCTTAACCATGTTATACCTGACAAGGCTGTGCATGGCGTGATAGCCAGGGTGACCCAGCCGCCTATGCCACAGCCATTCAAGTGTAGTAGGGATAAGAACTCCACCGTCCTCATCAACATCAAGTGCAAAAGCAGGATACCGGTCAGGAAGAAGAACAGAGCACCCACGAGCATTAACACAAGGCCTGCATGCAAACTGATACCTGCCATCACTAGATGCAGGAAAAGACCATAAGACAGAAGAGGCCTGTGTGGCAGTACAGCTAGTACTATCAAAAGAAATCCGGCAGTGATGGGAATGGGCCACAGCATTGACTGAGAGGAGGTTCACTGGACAGTGAGGGATGTAGAGGACATTGGTTAGAGTGATGGGAGTAGGTAACCAATCACTACATAACACAATGGATCCACTGCCCACTGACTGTTGAACCACCCCATCACCAAATCTAACAGCTGGGCCATTTGAAGAAGCATGAAATTCTAAGAACAGGGACATATCACCAGTAATAGACAAGGCAGCCCCCGAGTCAACATGCCAGACACCCTTAGAGAGACTAGGACTACACACGTTTGACAACTTAGTCTTGCAAGAGAAAAGGACAGGGCGTACCTCCTACTTCTTATCCAGAGCATACCCATCAATCTGAGCCTGCAGGGAGGACAACTGTTTGGGAGTCAAAGTAGCTGGAAGGGCCAAGTGCATGGGCACGGGTGCTTTACCCTGTGACCCAGACTTGCACTGCGTTCCCTGGTACTCGTGCGTTCCCTGCGTTCCCTGGTACGGCTACTTGTATTAAAACGCCACAAATGAAGAGTAAATGATCTTCACCTAGCAGTCCCTGCGTGTACGCTGTTTCTGGCAATGTTGTGAGTCCCGTCCGATCAAACAATCCCATCGTCACGCCACTCACGAAGAAGAGGGTGCGCCAGAACATGTTATGGTACACCTTTCTTAGGTGTACCATGCTGACCCTATGTGCGTCCGACCGGGTCTGTGACCCCGGACCACAGGCCGGCTAGTGGCTGGTACCACCAGCCAGCTACGCCCCCTTTAGTAGCAGTACAGGCAGGCCCTAGGCCGCCATCTGTGTTTGGCTACTTAGCTACCGTAGGCTTGTCCTGCGACTATCTTGAACAACGTGTAACAACCGCGTTAGCGCCCATTGTCCCATTGCCCCATCGTCTACGAGAAGCAAGGAAAATGTGGTGGATAACGATCCTCCCACTGAGTTGCCACGCGGTGGTGACGACTTTCCGACAGATGACGAACGACTTCTGTAGGCAGTTGAAACCGAGCGAATTGACCTACTGATCAGTGTCTGATCAGCTACTCGGGAATGCCTAAAACGAGGGTTCCATTAGGGTCTAGACGCGCTGGAAGCGGGAAGGGAGTCTTCAGCCGTGCTTCTGACTCTTAGGGCCGTCTAAACTCCTGAGATCATTTCTTAGGCTTCCAGTTACAAGACACTCCGTGTTACAAGGTATTCATATACCACAATTGGTTTCTTGAGCCTGGTCGCGCTTTCAAACCGCGCCACTCGCTTTACTCCCCACCCCCGACGTCCCCTCGAGCCCACCATCACCGAGTATGGCCTCTTCTTCAGCCCAAGCTGCTGCGGCTCCACCTTCTGAGGTCCCGGATGTTGACGACATGGACCACGATTCATGCTGATACTCCACCTATGACGCAGGTGACATACAATACTAGTACTCCACCTATGGCACTGGGGACATAGAACCATAAACTGGTAGCAAACAAAAATTATTAAGGAACGGCGGAAAAACAGGAAACCAGAAGAAAGCCTTGTCTAAAATAAAAGGATGAGAAAGGATGAACCAAAAACCACTGTAGTACTCCGAAAATGTAGCAGCAAAAAACTTGGGTCATACCGAGCTGAGCTGAGACCAAAATGGAAATGTAACCATCCATGGTAAGCGCAAAAATACTATTCATCCAGAATAGTAGGCACCAAACCAGAAAATCACAGGGAGGCCAAACAGAAATCAATCCTAACACCAAAGGAAGGGGAACAACGGTGACTGAAAGAACCGAGAACTTAACCTAAAGAGAAGACTGAAAAAATCGTATATCAAAGTTGGGGAACAACGGTATAGAAAACCCAATCCGGGAATAGGAACCTAACGCCAATCAATGATAACCAAAGAGACGGATTGAAATATCGTGTGAGCGCAGCACACGAGAGAATCAAAGCCTAAAGGACGCAGACAAGAGGACACTAAAGACTACGATGGAAAAAAAAAAGTCGATGGAAAAATCCACTACCTTAAAAACTATTCTTAGCATAGAATTCATGACTAGGTTGGGATGAAAAAACCATGATGAACTGGTTTCTCACTAAAAAATGGAAGTAAGAAGATTTATGAAAGTTAATTATCATAAATCCCCAGTTACGGCACTAACTAAAACATTCTAGGAGGTGGGTATCGCACCGCAAAGAACTCATGCACTCAAGACACACCAAGCGCCTAGCCACAAGCAAACCAAACCTGCAGCAACTGAAAAAAAATCCAAAGGATGCGAAGTTAAATTTTTCAAGAAACTTGTAACCAACAAAGGAAACACAGTTCAATGAACAATAGAAGGGTAGATGTACAACCATAGTACATAAAACCTATTGTCCACCTGAAAAATAATAAACGCATAAAAAGGACTTCAAAGAATTTTCTGCAAAGGATGGACTGAAAGGGCGCTTGAAATACACTCGGAAAACAAGAAAGAGGTGAGCGGCGGTACATCTGCAAGTACAACTGCAAGATTACCCAGCCCACCAATTCACAGTAAAATCCGAAGGGAAACAACTACTACACTCCACAAAAAGTTCCAATCACATGAGGGGCTGGTGATCTAAAAACAGTGTGGAGTAAAAAGAAATAGCTAATCTATGATGAGCTCCACCGAACGAACCATCTGCCTATGGAACTAAGAGTCAGAAACCATCAAGACGCTATAACGGTGGTCTGAATTAAGTACCACCTTCCACCAAAACCAAGAAAGACAGCTGAAAGGAAGCTGCCTAAACAAAGCGTCGTAACGCTCCACCAATATAGACTACCCTATAAGTCAGTCTAGGAGGTGCTGAGGAATAGGCACTCACACATAGGGCCATGTTAACCTACGTATGAGAACCAGCAGCACCTAAAACAATGAATCCTGGGTTGACTGTAACACCCCAGCCATATGCAGTATCAAGCTAGACCAGTGTTCAAGATCATCACTTACCCATTCGGCAACGGCTACATCATCACATGGGCTTGAACCGAGTAATCCACCAGGGACGACAGGAGGCGTCGGAATTATCGACACCCGCGAGCCATCCGAGGTGGTCGGAGGTTGGCGACTATTAGTCAATGGACCTGATCCAGGTACCACTATGATCGAAGGCTGTCTAAATCCTAAAGCTTCACCGCTAAAACGTGGCACAGAGGAGGGCCTGGCGACCCCCTGAGATTCGGCTAAGATTATAGTTGGATATCCAACTCCCACCCGCCCTAAAACTTCACACACAATACAGCAAGATCAGGCCCTGGTCTAGAATGCAACAATGATACATCCCAGCCAGGCCAGCCAACAACAATTGGGGTTGTTAAAGGGCGTAGGGAATTACCGGTAACACATAACATATCACCGTTTGATGACAGGAGGGATGCAAGCGGGCACGGGGACCCATACTAATGGGAGAACCCAGAAAGACAGTTTAGAACTGAACTGGAGATAGAGAGTACATCACTACTCACTACTAACTGGCGCAACATTGGAAACCCAAATATAATAACCCTTACTCACCAGGGAATACCCAACCAGTCTACCAAATAATGCCTTTTTAACTAGCTTGTTGCGTGACTGCCCAATACTAAGATTACATAGCAAGGGCAACCAAACAAACGCAACAACGACACATCAGGTGCAACCCCAAAGAAAAGCTCCGAAGGAGTCTTGTCTCCCTAGATGAACACGCGATTGCAAAGATAACGCACTAGCACCATGCTGAGCAGTGTCATCATCAACAACTCATGCATGCCCCAACTAATCGAGATCAACCATGCCTCTATACCACTTAACTAAAAATTCCTAAGCCCTATCAGAACTCAAACACTTGAACCCAAACTTACGTAGCTAAGGCATACACCTAAGGGGGGAACCAGGGGCACGGGAAGACAAAGTAGTAACATCTGTCGAACCACGGAACGCACCCAGGGGTCACAAGCAGCCTAAGAGAGAAAAATATCCACCAAGATATCACCAAGATATCATGCCAAAGATCCTCCACGGCCGCTTGGACTAGGGCCAGGACGGCGTCCACTGCGGCCTGTAGCATGGGCGAAGTCCGGTGCTGCGAGACCCGGTTGGGGGGTAGAGGGAGCAGCACCCGTAGTGGTGCTGACCATACCCCCCTGCTTCCTACCACCTCCAGAATCTCCAGGTCCAGACGCGTAGGTCGTCCTCCTCTGGCGAATCCTACGGCAGTGCCGGCGATCCGCCAGTTTGATCGAAAAATTTCTCCAGAAGGTAGCACAGAGCCACTAGAGCGCAAGCTCATGCCAGGAGCCGACCGTCGGCTGGGCAGAGCAAAGGGGGCAAAGACGACGTAGACATCAGCAGGGAGCTTGGTCGGCTTGGCAACCTCCGGTATGCAGGCAGAGCCTCAAACACCGGAGAAAGGTTAGCGACGTCAAGGACGCGAGCATACGAAGACGGGGTATCTCCACCGATGTCCAGGCTAGTCGCCGACTTGAGTCTGCACGTCACAGTCATCTACGACAGACGGGAGGAGGCGACAGACGGCAGGGGAGGAAAAGGAAGAGAAGATGGAGGAATGACCGGGGGGGGTTACTTCCACGATGGCGGAAGGACTCTCATGACCGCTAGCAGAGGCAGCTGGTGCACAAACGTCTAGCCAATCATCAAGAGGAGCCGTTCCTCCGTTGGAAGGATTGGTCGCAGCCATCGCTGAGAATGATACTGCGCATCCCGCGCGTCCAGGAAAGACCATCCATGTCATGGAGTTTCTCAAAATGGCGGGAGGTCCTCGCGGAAGTTGCATCGCAAAGCAGTGGTAGTAAATGAAGGGCCGTATAACCTATCAGCTTGGATAACACTCCGGAGAGTGGACTTTGTGTGTGCAGTACGCCAATCTATAAATGCGGAGACGAGAATAAGTTACAAGCACAGGAGACCCATTAAGGGGCACCAGTGGAGGAAAGGGGGCGGTAGCCTGGAACCTGATCAGGGTACAGGCTAGACAGCGCGTGTCAGAAGAACCGATGACGCAGTCAACAGGAAGCTGACATAGTACTGTCAGGACCGATAGTTCTAAGGGAGTACACAAGGAGTCACCAAGACATAAAACAAGCGAGAGCACCGCTATTCATGCTGATATAGCTCGTCCAGCAAGTCAAGGCTTGGGAGCTGCACAAGCTCTCCAAGGAGAAAAGAAAAGGCGCTGGAGGGCCGGCACCTTCGCCTCCCGACCTTTCAGCTACCGAGAAGGAGCTGAAGGAAGCGCGGATGGCTGCCAAAGTCAATGGCAAGAAGGTCGCCACAAGGCCTGACTCCACGCCGCTTGGCAAGGCTGCCGCGCACGTTGCCCTCGTGGAGAAGGACAGGGTTATCGCTAGCCTCGAACTTCTTCACCATCATGAGGCCGAGGCCACCGCATCCAAGCACCTTGAGGAGATGGCTCGGGTCCAAATGCGAATGAGGGATGCCGAACAGGAGACACTTCGAGTTTCCGCTCTCCTGAAGGCCCAGCAAACGCCCCCCGCTGGACCACCTGAGGGCCCCGCTGCTGGATCGCCTGCAACGCCCCCCGCCCCCGCTGGACCACCGGATGGCCCCGCTGCTGGATCGCCTGCAACGCCCCCCGCCCCCGCTGGACAACCCGCGGCCCCCACAGCTGGACTGCCTGCGGGCCCCCCTGCTGATGGATCGCCTGCTGCTGGCCAGCCCGCTGCTGAAGCGCCCGCTGCAGGACCGCCCGCTGTTGGCCCTCCCGCTGGACCTCATTCGGACGCTTTAATGGCTCTACGTGCCCAGATTGAGCTGCTGGAGGCCAAGGCCAAAGTGGCTGAGCTACAAGCTGCGGCAGCTAAGGTAGAGTCACATGTTTTGCCCTTGGTCCCGAGGCCCTTAGTTGGCAAGTATGAACGTCCATCCCTTTGGACTGGGGTAGAAGACAAGAAGCTCTTGAGGGGTAGGATTTGGTGGAAGTTGCTAGAGTCATATTGCACGTTGCACCATATGTTAGTACCATCCAACATACCAAACTTCTTTGGTGGGGTAGCTGCCGAGTGGCTAGACCACCTCATGACCGCGTCACCGGCCATTACGTGGGCTGAGATAAAAACTCAGTTCCTAAAATTCTATGACCCCTACCATGCTAACGACGTCATCAATGCACGCCAACGGCTGCATGCCAACTCGATTCGGCAGATCTCGACGGTTAGGCATTACACTATGGCTTTCCAAAACGAAGTGCGCATTGCCGGGGGTATGCAATTGGATGATCAGCTAGTTCTGTTTCGGTTTGGTCTGATTCCAACCATCGAGGCACGATGCCGCAGACGTACTGCTGCACAAGGAGACCGATTTTCCTCTTTAGACGAGCTTGTCGAACATGCTGCTGCCATTGAAACTGAACTTGCTGCCACCAAAACACCAACCCCTACCTCGGCCATGTAAGTTCAGAAACCAAATGTGGTGTATGAGGAAAACGTGTTGTCCGATTGGGGAATCTTATGGGTATATCCGTATGATACACCACAGAAAACTATAGAACAACAACAGCCGGAGGAGAAGCCCTAGACACCACGCACTCTGCCCGCCCTGGTTCCCCACTTCCAACAAAGTTGCTTATATTATTCGTCCTAACAAAAGCTTTGATCCGAAGCGATGGGAGGAGCGCGATGGTTCCAAATGAGGACCAGGCAAAGCTCAAGACAGAACGTCCGTCCAATGCTCAGGCGGGCAAGCCTCCTCCGGGAGATGGAAGACCATCAAAGGCTTCATGAAGATTGTTGACCCCCCCCTCCCCTCCCCACCCCCACCCCCCTCCCCCACCCCCACCCCTCGCCTAGGGCGCCCCGTAGCTCCAGTTCCTACCTTCCCCTATACTAACTGGGGAACGGCAAATCATATGATGTTGACCAAAGAGGAGTATGATATCATATGATATCACACAAAATCATATGAATTAATATCATATGATATGATGGCCCAGGCCAAAGTTACCTGGTCAGATCACCGGCATCATATGGTATTATATGATGACATGATCTCGTATGATATATATCATATTGCCGATCCCTTATACTAACCTAAGTGGATTAAAACCCCAATGGCTCAAACCCTTATCTCTAGATGTGAACGATGCATGAGTTTATTGGTTGAGCCAGAATGTAATCAAAATCGGGCAGAGCGATTACCGTATTCATGTTTTCATCTCCTCAAACCCCAGGCATGGGCATCGTGCAGACCGATTATTCAAGTTTAGGCCCAAGTCGTCTAAAAATCACTGGACGGCGAAAATCTTGCAGGCTGGTATACCATGTAACAAAAAACACAACCTTAGTATCGACAGGAGATTAGGGTTTATGAATTTCTTTAAGATACTACCGGTACTTGTAGCAGAAATGCTAGATTATGCCCATTGGCGTATTGAGGGTGCTACGGTACGTTACAGCCTTTGGGGGAACAAAAAAGCTGCTAATAGCATTTCAAATGTTGCTAGGTGCACCATGTTTAGGGCTGTCAATACCGTACGATCTATCGTGATATACCGTACGGTATCGATACCGTACGGTATTTTTATACCCTTTTTTTGGGAAAATCAGTTTAAGACCAAGGGGATATAACAGGAAATACCGTTTAAACGTCCATACACTTAAAACAAGTCAAATAGACCAATACAGAGGGAGATAGAAAAACACGGTAATATCGTGGTCCATTACCGTACGATCTATCGTGATATCGTGATATATCGTACGGTATAAATTCCCTGACCCAGACTCAGGTGCTTCTGACGAGAATCGAACCGCCGACATGCCGAGTCGCAAGCCCAAGTCAAAGCCGATTTGGACCAAAAACGATATATCATACGGTAAACCAGAGAGAGAGGATATACCAACATACTCAGCAAAAATCAATGCCGACACTGAACAGCGCCGAGGCAGCTGGACAGTTTTATAACAGTGAGGGTTTGGGCAACATACCCCTCGGAACCTGGTCCAGGAGGTGACCTCCAAAAAAGCGTATGAAAGAGCAAAAAAAACGGGTTGACAACAAGCAATGCGAACTACCAAGGCATAGAGAAACTAGCGAATTAAGAGTACATTGTAGAAGGGCTGAGAGTTGCCGAGGCCTAAAAGCGAGATTCTACAAGAAGACGTGAAGGACAAAAGGCACAGGAAAATCACCAAACAAACAAGGAGAGAGGCATAGAGCTCTAAAAAGGCGGCCTTAACACTCCCTATCTGAAGGCAAACACAAGGCCAAGCCGTCAGCCAAAACGCCACAAGGAAAAGCACAGCTAAGAAAGGACACTTAACAACCTAAGCAAAACTACTAACACGATAAAAAGCGTGAGGAAAAGCGAAAGACCAAGACCAGCGGGGAAAAGCTAAGAGAGTCCAAAGCCTAGCTGTCAAGAAACCATCTAGCTTAAGGACAGAGAGAGGGCACAGGAGAGCAGCCAAACAGGTCAAGAGGGGAGGGGTAACACGAGGAAAAAGAAAGATTACAAGGGGAGGGAGGCGTTCGATTTCGACCAAGAACAGGTATCATACGACCTCAAATGGTCGGGATGGCCCAGTCTGGAGGGCGGTATGGTCCACACCCGGTCATTAAGGCTTCGGGTGACCGGAGTTCGAGTCTCGCTGCCGTAAGACGGCGGGTGGTTTCTCGAGTCCGACTATAGGGCGGTGTTGTTTCACTGCTAGGACATGAGCCCCTTGTAATATTTAAACTCGGGATGGGAAACCCTCCTTCGACCCTTCGAAATTTCGTCTTGTCAGACCAACCATTTCCCCCATGATCAAGCATCTCTTCTGGGAAACTTCGCGCAAGTTGCTTGTCGGGATTATAGTCCCCATGGAGTTACCTCCGGCTTCTTTGGTGGCCGCGGTTAAGAAAAATGTCAGAATAACAAGCTGGATGTTTTTTACTTTGTCCCGAGCACCTGCTTTTTAACTTGTCGATGGGAGCAGCGGCCCCTCAGGTATAGCTCGCAATGGCAACGAGAGCAATCTGTCAGACAAATTGTGCCAATCGGCTCCCGTTGCATGTCATGCAGATGCGCTGGAGAGCCCGAGCGATTGCGCTGCATGCTTGTCGAGCTCTTTCAACTACCTGCTCATTCTGGCGCTGTTCTGTTCAGCGCAGAAATTTTAGTTTCCGGAAAACTGTCTGGATGCTTCCGATATGGCTCGGCTTGGCTCCATCTGCCCGGCTGGCTTGGCTACCTGGGAAACCCACACACCCCTGCACGAAGACTCGTCTGTGACGAAACGACACTGTCTGGCCAACACAATCAAATGAGGGGCGCATGAGGCTCCTGCCTACAGCCTACGCAGGTTTTGCGCAACAGCAAGTAACGGCACGAAGCACCATGAGCCGATACGCGTTGGCTGGCCACTTTCATACCGAAACCTACGAGGATCAGAAGGCCGGGAAATGAGTTTCTGGGGGGGGGGCAAGTTGAAAGCGACGAAGTTTTGTTTGCAACCTCGAATAATCGAAGCTTGCGAGAAGCTGTTCCGAAAGGCACCTCGCCCATCGAAACCCTATCATAGCGGGTCTGGGTCAAAATCGAAGGGCCCCCTCCTCGTGTCACCCCTCCCCTCTGCGGTAAACACGATATATCGGAGTTCGAGCCCCGCTGCCGGAAAACGGCGGGTGGTTTCTCGAGTCCGACTTTAGGGCGGTGTTGTTTCACTGCTAGGACATGAGCCCCTTGTAATCTTTCAAATCTTTTTTTATGATGGATCCCAAAAATACCGTACGATATATCGTACGGTACACGGTAAAATAAATACCGGGCGGTATAAAGCTTGACAGCCCTAACCATGTTGCTAGGTACAGATATGTATCCCTTTCCTCAGAACCTTGCCCTAGACAAGTCTTTAAACTGTCTAAATGTCAACCCCCTTACTAAGCTCCCTGGTTTCCGTGCGTCTCGCAAGGGGGTACTTGGAAATTAAGAATTGGAAAACGGTGACGGATTGTCGCTCGAGCTGTTTACGGAGCCAAGGTAATCTTCTTTTAGTTGCGGACTGTCAGCATGAATTGCGGTGCTCTCACGCGTTTTATGACTTGGTGACTACTTCTGTACTTCCTTAGAACTATCGGCTCTGCCAGTCCTGTGCCAGCTTCCCGTAGTGACAGCTTCCCGTAGACTGTGTCATCCTTGAGTGACTCAGTGACAGCTTCCTGTCGGCTGCGTCACCGGTCTAGCCTGTACCCTGTTAGGTTCCTGGCTGCCGCCCCTTTCACCACTGGTGCCCCTTGATGGGTCTCCAGTGCTTGTAATGCTATTCTCGTCTCCGCATATATAGATTGGCGCGTCAGCTCACGCAAGCATCTTTGTCCACTCTCCGGAGTGTTATCCAAGCTGATAGGTTATACGGTCCTTCATTTACTACCACTGCTTTTCGATGCAACTTCCTAGAGGGCCTCCCGCCGGCTTCGAGAAACTCCATGAGACGAATGGTCTTTCTTGGCTGCGCGGGATGCGCAGTATCATTATCAGCAATGGCTGCGACCGAGTCCTTCCAACGGAGGACCCGGCTCCTCTTACTGATTGGCTAGATGTTTGTGCGCCAGCGGCCTCTGCTAGCGGTCATGAGAGTCCTTCCGCCATCGTGGAAGTAACCCCCCCCAATCAATTCTCCAACTTTGCGGCTCCTTCTGCTACTGTCCGACGCCTCTCTCCTGAGGTTGAGGACGTTCTGATGCGTCTCTGCTGTGTCTCCACTCAGATTATCCAGTATGCAGGGGCGCCTCCGCCACCTGATGCCCGTTTTGACTACGACTATGAAGACCTTGCCCGTCGTGAGGATGGCTATGATGAAGATGATGATGATGAAGATGAGGATCTGCAGAGTGCCATGAGTGGTGACTTCGGTGGAGGTACTCCTTCCACTGCTACTCGTGTGTTCAACACTTCCACCGTCTCTCCCGTGTATGAGCATCAGTCGGCACCTTCGCCTGAGCCTTCCCCTGAGTTCAAGCCTGAGCTTGCGTCTGCGCCTTTGTTTGCGCCTCCTCCACCGGACCTACCGGATGTGGCCAAGCCGTCTTTGCTGAAGAGTTCTTCGTCCCTTGGTCCCTTGGCTCCTCAGCAGAATCTTGGTCGCAACCCTTCTGAGCGAGCTCTCATGGGCTACCATACCCGTGCTCGGGAGGCTGCTGCTACAGTTGTCCGCACATCTCTTGCTGGCACTTCGCAGGAGCCCCCTCCTCCACCTTCGGTGGAGCTGCCACCTGCTCCTGGTCCTCCACCTCCGGAGCTTCCTTCGCTGTCATGCGACTCTTGGGAGCATCTGCTCACTGGCGGACCTCCTCTGCGTCTATCCCTGCGGGACTGCCGTCTTATCCGCCAAGCTCAACATGCTGAGGACTCCTTGGACCGCACTCTGTACGGTAGGATGGATATGAAAGCCACTCAAGCTAATGTTGATAGCAAGGGTCGCACTAAGCGTGTGATGGCATACTCTGAGCTAGGTCTAGAGTGTAGGGCTTTTCTGGGACCGGTTATGCCAGGGATCAACTACCCTCCTGCTAATGGTGTGACCTTTGGTGGCATTGGGCGTAGGAATAATGACCTGCGGGGTTACCAGTACGTGAAGGTGCCCCTCCCTCTCTGTCCTGTTCGTCCTGATTTCGAGCTCGTGGTGGGTGTTGCGCGGTCCCTGTCTCTCATCAGGAACTTAGATGACCAGCGCGCTTATGACGCTGGTCTTGCTGCTGAGTATTTCCTGGGGATTCGTGAGTCTTTAGCTCCTAGGACTGCTACTCCTGCTGCTGGAACTTCGGCCTCTCATGGTGAGTCTAGTGTCGATCCTGCACTGTTGGGTTTCAGTGCGCTGCCCCTGCCCCGTCAATAGTTCATGATCTTGACCATGATGCTTGCCAACATGACGGATGCCTTAGTCAAGGTATACCAGGACTTTGCTTCGTCTCGGGATATCTTTTTGCATATCCGGAGGCAGCAGTCTGATGCCCTTGCCTCTCGTGTCCCTCTCTTGCTGAAAGAGTATCTTGCTTCGGTCATGAGCACTCATGAGCAGGTTGACGTTTTCTTTCGTCGGGTTCGCGGTATGCGCACTGACCTCCGCAGTGCTGGGTCTCCGCAGACTCAGCGTCACGCCATGGGCATCATAGTTCAAGGTGCGAGTCTGCCCCGTTTCGAATCGCTGCGGATTAAGTATGGTATCATGCTGTACAACCAGCAACCTGTTGAGTACTGGTCCTGTCTAGAGGAATATAGGCAGCTAGACATTCTGAACATAGCACTCCCTCAGTCTGATGCCAGGCACCCTGGTTGGTCCCGGAACACTCCCCAGTTTCCTGCCAATGCTGCACTTCCGCGGCGGCAGAAAACTGGTGGCGGTTCTGGGTCTAACAAGAGGCGCCTGGAATGCACTTGGGGACCATGCCCCCATAAGGATGGTCACTCGGAGGAACGCTGCTGGACGAAGCACCCGCACCTGAAAAGGGACAGGGATGGTGCATCGCGTCCTGGACCGATGCCTGTTAACCTGGCCCTTCCTGGTGCGCTTACTCCAAGGCAACTGTCCTCCTTGCAGGCTCAGATTGATGGGTTTGCTATGCAGAAGTAGGAGGTAAGCTCTGTCCTATTCTCCTGCACCTCGAAGTTCTCTAATGTGTGTAGCCCAAGCCTGTCTGAGGGTGTCTGGCATGTGGATTCTGGAGCTGGAATGTCTATCACAGGTGATAAGTCTTTGTTCACTGTGTTTAATGTTTCTATAAATCAGCCAGCAGTTCGATTTGGTGATGGAGTGGTTCAACGGTCAGAAGGTATGGGATCCATTGTGTTATGTAGTGATTGGTTACCAACATCAATCACTCTAACTGATGTTCTCTACATACCTCACTGTCCGGTGAACCTCCTGTCAGTAAATGCTGTGGCTCATTCTCTCCACTGCAAGGTTTCTTTTGATAGTCTTAGTTGCACTGCCACTCAGGGCTCTTCTGTTCTCTGGTCCTTCCCTGCCTCCAGTGATGGTGTTTACAAGTTTGCATGTAGGCCTTGTTACACCACCGGTGGCCGTTTGTTTAGTGCTGAACATTACCCAGCTTTTGCACTTGATGTTGATGAGGACGGTGGAGTTGTTATCCCTACCACTCCTGAATGGCTGTGGCATAGGCGGCTGGGTCACCCCGGCTTTGATGCCATGCGCAGACTTGTCAAGAAGGGTATGGTTAAGAACTTACCCCTCTCACTCAAGCAGGTGCAGAAGCTGGCTAAGATCCCTTGTGATGCTTGTCAGAAGGCAAAGGGCAAACGTCTCCCTTTTCCTAAAGAAAGCACCACTAAGATCCGTGCACCTCTCCAACGCCTTCACTTGGATATCATGGGACCAGTTCATATTAGGGGTCTGCGTGGGGAGTTTTATATTCTGTGCCTCACAGACCAATACTCTGGCTATGCTGAGGTATTGTGCTTGAGGACCAGGGATGAAGCTCCCTTAGCAGTCCAAACTATCATCCTCAGATGCATGAATCAGCTGCACGGGTTTGCCTTTAAGTGTCTGAGATCTGACAGGGCTAAGGAGTTTATAGTAAAGTGGTTCGAGGATTGGCTGATATCGGTTGGGGCAGTGCATGAATTATCGTTGGCATACACTGCACAGCAGAATGCAACTGTGGAGAGGTACAATGGGGTCTTACAGTCTATAGCTAGGAGCATCCACCTGGAGTCTAAACTAACTAAGTCTTTCTGGCCCTATGCCTTCCTAGCTGCTTGTTACCTTCGTAATCGTCTGCCCAATCAGGGGGACAAGACTCCACACGAGCTGTTCTTTGGGGTTATGCCTGATGTGTCGTTATTGCGTGTGTTTGGTTGCCCTTGCTACGTCACGTTAGTCAATGGGAAGAAACGCAACAAGCTGGACGAAAGGGCGTTATCTGGTAGACTGGTTGGGTATTCCCTGGTGAGTAAGGGTTATTTTGTTTGGGTTCCTAAGTTGCGCCAGGTAGTAGAGAGTCGTGATGTACTCTTTTATTAAGGGCGCCTGGAGGCGCGTCCCGAATGAAATGATTCGGATCCTTAATTCATTAAAGATGCATTTAATGTTGTGTTATTTTAATTCGACTTATTCCTTTCCATTTAATTTAATTAACGTGATTTGAATGCATGTAATTGCTTTAAATTGTATCAATTCGAATTGGATTAAATTCGAAGGGCGCTTGGAGGCTTTAAATTAATTTAATTCCAATGAATCGATTGATGATTTGGCATTGTTAACTATAAAGTGACGAAAAAGAGAGTTGTTGAAGGGTTGTTGATTTTTAAGCAGTATTGAACGTTTCTGTAATGTAATGAAATGCATGTATGTAGATTGACTTTTTTGTAAAGAATTTGATGCAAGAAAAAATAGGCCAATCAGGTATCTCGTTGATTTTACGGAATTTGTACAAGGTATTGCATGTTTCGGCCCAGCCCAGACGTGAGCGGTATGTCCCGTCCTCCTGAACGGGCTTTTGACCAGCGGCAGGTGGCGTGGCTTGCCCCTGCCCGCGTCACTGCCCCCGCCCGGTGGCCCCCGCCCCTGCCCCCGCCCCCGCCCCCGCCCGGTGGCCACCGCCCCTTCCCCACGCACGGCCCTGAGGTGGGGTCCGTGGGCAAATTATAGCTCAAGTGCCCGAGGGGAATGTTTCGTCCATTGTGATGCTTACATGTTTCGCCTCCAATTTTTGACGACAATTCTGCTCCCAAACCTATGTATGCGCACATGTTTAAGTGGTTCAAATTTGAAATGTTAGCTCAAAACACCCTGAAATCAAATTGTTAACCGTTAATTGTAGCTATTTGGCCCAACCTGAGCTCCTTTTCGTGAATTGCGATGCTCATATGGGCTCTGGTCAGAATTTGTCCGGTATAAATAAGTCTTATAATTCATCCAAAATATAGAATGTTCAACTTGTTTGATGTTTTTCATAAAACCTGAAAAAATGGTTTGTGACACACGGACGGACATTTTAATGGGGCTAATCCCTCTTCAAAAAATCTGGAGATTTTTTTCATTCGGGTATGAACAGTTTAGCTATAACTGTATTCCTGGGCTGTCCCCTTATGACGGGTCTCCGCTGTTTTCTCGCATCCCTGCCGCTATCAACGGAAACATGCCTGAGTCTGCGGTTAATGCCTTAGACCCTTTGCCAACCCCAATTGTCGACCGCTGCCCTGGTCATGGGATGACCTTGCGTCCCAGGTCAGGGGCTGATGGTGCTGTATTGCGTGTGAAGGTACTGGGCGGGCGGGATTCCGAAGTTCCTTCACATAATGTTTTACCCGAATCTCAGGGGGTCGCCAGGCCCTCCTCTGCGCCACGTTCCGTCGGTGAAGCTTTAGGATTAAGACAGCCTTCGATCATAGTGGTACCTGGATCAGGTCCATTGCCTAATAGTTGCCAACCTCCGACCACCTCGGATGGCTCGCAGGTGTTGTTAAACCCTTCGCCTCCTGCCATCCCTGGTGGATTATTCGGGTCAAGCCCATGTGATGATGTAGCCGTTGCCGATAGCGCAAGTGATGATCTTGAACACTGGTCTGGTTCTGATACTGCGTATGGCTGGGGTGTTCCGGTCGACCCAGGCTTCGTTGATATAAAGGCAAATAAGGCCGGCCTTGTTCAACCAGGCAGTAGTTCTGCACAGGGGGCTATACTACCGGTTACTGCTGATATTTCTGATATCCCCGCTACCCATGTCCAAGTAAACTGCTTGTACGTGGGAGCATACATTTCCACCTCCACTGAACTAACCTATAAAGCTGCCATGCTTCCCTCCAACCCTGACAGGGATCAGTGGCTGCTGGCTATGAAGGATGAGATGGCGTCCCTACATGCCCATGGCACTTGGGCTCTCACTCCACAGCCTCCTAAGCAGAGGATCCTGTCTGGCAGGTGGTTATTTGTGAAGAAGGTTGGGGTTGATGGTTCTGTGCGCTTTAAGGCACGTTTTGTGGTCCGTGGTTTTCTGCAGCGTCCTGGGCTGGACTTTCATGACGTATATGCCCCCGTTTCTTCTAAAGCAGGTCTGAGGGTGCTCCTTGCTGCCATCACTCATAGGAAGATGTTTGTTCGGCAGCTGGACATCAAGACTGCATTTCTGAATGCTAAGCTAGAACCTGGTCTGGACCTGTACTGCCACCAGCCTGAGGGCTTTAAGGTACTTGGTCCTAACGGTGTTCCCCTTGTGTGCAAACTGATCAAGTCCCTCTATGGTTTGAAACAGGCGCCCAGGGCTTGGAGTATGGATGTTAAGCGGGTTTTGGTTGCACATGGGTTTACTATGTGCAAGGCAGAACCTGCTCTGTATTTTAGGAGAGATTCTATTGGTGGGTGGAGCTATGTCCTGACCTATGTTGATGATTTTATCTGTGCTTTTAGTGAGCTGGATAGGTATGCTTTGCTGATCAAGGCTATGAAGAAGGCTGGCTGGGAGGTCAAAGAGATGGGTGTACCAGTTCAGTTCCTCTCATTGGACATGGCTGTTACACTTGACTCTGACGGCAGGTGTGTTCAAGTCAACCTCTCCCAGCACTCCTACATTGTTGATCTGGTGGAGCAGTTTGGTCTTACTGCTGCTGCCAAGCCCAAGTTTGGTGCCCCCATGGCCAAGTGCACCGTCACTGACCCTCCTGGGGACCCCCTGGCCTCTAATAGTCAGTACCTCTCTCTTGTAGGTGCTTTGCTATACCTGGCTACTTGCACCAGGCCTGATATTTCTTTTGCTGTGAGCTACTTGTCCAGGTTTTCTGCTCACCCTACCGTCCCCCTCTGGGGGGCAGCCAAGCGTTTGCTCTTGTATTTGAGGACACATTCCCACCTGGGACTCACTTACACCCACAGCCCTGAGTTCTCTTTTACTGTTTTTAGTGACTCATCCTTTGCTGATGATGGGTCTGACAGGAGGTCTCAGACTGGCTTTGCTGTGCTAGCTGGGGGGTGCATAGTGAACTGGATGAGCAAGAGGCAGCCTACTGTTGCCATTAGCTCTCGTGAGGCTGAGTATCAGGCCCCGTCTCAGGCTGCCAGGGAGGTGCAATGGTTGAAGAAGTTGAGGGTGGATCTGGGTCTGCCTTGTGGTTTGGTTACCATTCAGGGTGACAACTTAGGGTCTCTGAGTTGGGCCAATGACTGGCAGCTACTCCCTCGCAGCAAGCACATTGATGTTATTCATCACTACATCAAGGAGCTGGTGGAGGATGGCCAACTGGATGTTGCCTATGTTAACACTAAGGACAACTGTGCTGACCTCTTCACCAAGCCCCTTGATCCTGCTGTGTTCTGGAGGTTTGTCCGAATGCTTGGAATGACCGCTTCTTCTTAGGGTCCGATTTTTTTTCCTGGTTACATTCGGTTTCTTTGGTTATCATTGTTTGGCATTAGGTTCCTATTCCCGGATCGGGTTTTCTATACCGTTGTTGCCCATCTTTGATATTCGGTTTTCATCTTTTCTAACTTGGCAAATTTTTGGTTTTTGCCTTGTTTCATTCCTTCCTATTAACCTTGGGTTCCATTTGAAGTTCTCTCGATTTTTCGGAGTTCTTTGATTTTTTTCATCTGTTACATTTAGTTCTATGTCACCAGTGCCATAGGTGGAGAAGTAGTATTGTATGTCACCTGTGTCATAGATGGAGTGTCAGCATGAATTGCGGTGCTCTCACGCGTTTTATGACTTGGTGACTACTTCTGTACTTCCTTAGAACTATCGGCTCTGCCAGTCCTGTGCCAGCTTCCCGTAGTGACAGCTTCCCGTAGACTGTGTCATCCTTGAGTGACTCAGTGACAGCTTCCTGTCGGCTGCGTCACCGGTCTAGCCTGTACCCTGTTAGGTTCCTGGCTGCCGCCCCTTTCACCACTGGTGCCCCTTGATGGGTCTCCAGTGCTTGTAATGCTATTCTCGTCTCCGCATATATAGATTGGCGCGTCAGCTCACGCAAGCATCTTTGTCCACTCTCCGGAGTGTTATCCAAGCTGATAGGTTATACGGTCCTTCATTTACTACCACTGCTTTTCGATGCAACTTCCTAGAGGGCCTCCCGCCGGCTTCGAGAAACTCCATGAGACGAATGGTCTTTCTTGGCTGCGCGGGATGCGCAGTATCATTATCAGCAATGGCTGCGACCGAGTCCTTCCAACGGAGGACCCGGCTCCTCTTACTGATTGGCTAGATGTTTGTGCGCCAGCGGCCTCTGCTAGCGGTCATGAGAGTCCTTCCGCCATCGTGGAAGTAACCCCCCCCAATCAATTCTCCAACTTTGCGGCTCCTTCTGCTACTGTCCGACGCCTCTCTCCTGAGGTTGAGGACGTTCTGATGCGTCTCTGCTGTGTCTCCACTCAGATTATCCAGTATGCAGGGGCGCCTCCGCCACCTGATGCCCGTTTTGACTACGACTATGAGACCTTGCCCGTCGTGAGGATGGCTATGATGATGATGATGATGATGAAGATGAGGATCTGCAGAGTGCCATGAGTGGTGACTTCGGTGGAGGTACTCCTTCCACTGCTACTCGTGTGTTCAACACTTCCACCGTCTCTCCCGTGTATGAGCATCAGTCGGCACCTTCGCCTGAGCCTTCCCCTGAGTTCAAGCCTGAGCTTGCGTCTGCGCCTTTGTTTGCGCCTCCTCCACCGGACCTACCGGATGTGGCCAAGCCGTCTTTGCTGAAGAGTTCTTCGTCCCTTGGTCCCTTGGCTCCTCAGCAGAATCTTGGTCGCAACCCTTCTGAGCGAGCTCTCATGGGCTACCATACCCGTGCTCGGGAGGCTGCTGCTACAGTTGTCCGCACATCTCTTGCTGGCACTTCGCAGGAGCCCCCTCCTCCACCTTCGGTGGAGCTGCCACCTGCTCCTGGTCCTCCACCTCCGGAGCTTCCTTCGCTGTCATGCGACTCTTGGGAGCATCTGCTCACTGGCGGACCTCCTCTGCGTCTATCCCTGCGGGACTGCCGTCTTATCCGCCAAGCTCAACATGCTGAGGACTCCTTGGACCGCACTCTGTACAGGATGGATATGAAAGCCACTCAAGCTAATGTTGATAGCAAGGGTCGCACTAAGCGTGTGATGGCATACTCTGAGCTAGGTCTAGAGTGTAGGGCTTTTCTGGGACCGGTTATGCCAGGGATCAACTACCCTCCTGCTAATGGTGTGACCTTTGGTGGCATTGGGCGTAGGAATAATGACCTGCGGGGTTACCAGTACGTGAAGGTGCCCCTCCCTCTCTGTCCTGTTCGTCCTGATTTCGAGCTCGTGGTGGGTGTTGCGCGGTCCCTGTCTCTCATCAGGAACTTAGATGACCAGCGCGCTTATGACGCTGGTCTTGCTGCTGAGTATTTCCTGGGGATTCGTGAGTCTTTAGCTCCTAGGACTGCTACTCCTGCTGCTGGAACTTCGGCCTCTCATGGTGAGTCTAGTGTCGATCCTGCACTGTTGGGTTTCAGTGCGCTGCCCCTGCCCCGTCAATAGTTCATGATCTTGACCATGATGCTTGCCAACATGACGGATGCCTTAGTCAAGGTATACCAGGACTTTGCTTCGCCTCGGGATATCTTTTTGCATATCCGGAGGCAGCAGTCTGATGCCCTTGCCTCTCGTGTCCCTCTCTTGCTGAAAGAGTATCTTGCTTCGGTCATGAGCACTCATGAGCAGGTTGACGTTTTCTTTCGTCGGGTTCGCGGTACGCGCACTGACCTCCGCAGTGCTGGGTCTCCGCAGACTCAGCGTCACGCCATGGGCATCATAGTTCAAGGTGCGAGTCTGCCCCGTTTCGAATCGCTGCGGATTAAGTATGGTATCATGCTGTACAACCAGCAACCTGTTGAGTACTGGTCCTGTCTAGAGGAATATAGGCAGCTAGACATTCTGAACATAGCACTCCCTCAGTCTGATGCCAGGCACCCTGGTTGGTCCCGGAACACTCCCCAGTTTCCTGCCAATGCTGCACTTCCGCGGCGGCAGAAAACTGGTGGCGGTTCTGGGTCTAACAAGAGGCGCCTGGAATGCACTTGGGGACCATGCCCCCATAAGGATGGTCACTCGGAGGAACGCTGCTGGACGAAGCACCCGCACCTGAAAAGGGACAGGGATGGTGCATCGCGTCCTGGACCGATGCCTGTTAACCTGGCCCTTCCTGGTGCGCTTACTCCAAGGCAACTGTCCTCCTTGCAGGCTCAGATTGATGGGTTTGCTATGCAGAAGTAGGAGGTAAGCTCTGTCCTATTCTCCTGCACCTCGAAGTTCTCTAATGTGTGTAGCCCAAGCCTGTCTGAGGGTGTCTGGCATGTGGATTCTGGAGCTGGAATGTCTATCACAGGTGATAAGTCTTTGTTCACTGTGTTTAATGTTTCTATAAATCAGCCAGCAGTTCGATTTGGTGATGGAGTGGTTCAACGGTCAGAAGGTATGGGATCCATTGTGTTATGTAGTGATTGGTTACCAACATCAATCACTCTAACTGATGTTCTCTACATACCTCACTGTCCGGTGAACCTCCTGTCAGTAAATGCTGTGGCTCATTCTCTCCACTGCAAGGTTTCTTTTGATAGTCTTAGTTGCACTGCCACTCAGGGCTCTTCTGTTCTCTGGTCCTTCCCTGCCTCCAGTGATGGTGTTTACAAGTTTGCATGTAGGCCTTGTTACACCACCGGTGGCCGTTTGTTTAGTGCTGAACATTACCCAGCTTTTGCACTTGATGTTGATGAGGACGGTGGAGTTGTTATCCCTACCACTCCTGAATGGCTGTGGCATAGGGCGGCTGGGTCACCCCGGCTTTGATGCCATGCGCAGACTTGTCAAGAAGGGTATGGTTAAGAACTTACCCCTCTCACTCAAGCAGGTGCAGAAGCTGGCTAAGATCCCTTGTGATGCTTGTCAGAAGGCAAAGGGCAAACGTCTCCCTTTTCCTAAAGAAAGCACCACTAAGATCCGTGCACCTCTCCAACGCCTTCACTTGGATATCATGGGACCAGTTCATATTAGGGGTCTGCGTGGGGAGTTTTATATTCTGTGCCTCACAGACCAATACTCTGGCTATGCTGAGGTATTGTGCTTGAGGACCAGGGATGAAGCTCCCTTAGCAGTCCAAACTATCATCCTCAGATGCATGAATCAGCTGCACGGGTTTGCCTTTAAGTGTCTGAGATCTGACAGGGCTAAGGAGTTTATAGTAAAGTGGTTCGAGGATTGGCTGATATCGGTTGGGGCAGTGCATGAATTATCGTTGGCATACACTGCACAGCAGAATGCAACTGTGGAGAGGTACAATGGGGTCTTACAGTCTATAGCTAGGAGCATCCACCTGGAGTCTAAACTAACAAGTCTTTCTGGCCCTATGCCTTCCTAGCTGCTTGTTACCTTCGTAATCGTCTGCCCAATCAGGGGGACAAGACTCCACACGAGCTGTTCTTTGGGGTTATGCCTGATGTGTCGTTATTGCGTGTGTTTGGTTGCCCTTGCTACGTCACGTTAGTCAATGGGAAGAAACGCAACAAGCTGGACGAAAGGGCGTTATCTGGTAGACTGGTTGGGTATTCCCTGGTGAGTAAGGGTTATTTTGTTTGGGTTCCTAAGTTGCGCCAGGTAGTAGAGAGTCGTGATGTACTCTTCTATTAAGGGCGCCTGGAGGCGCGTCCCGAATGAAATGATTCGGATCCTTAATTCATTAAAGATGCATTTAATGTTGTGTTATTTTAATTCGACTTATTCCTTTCCATTTAATTTAATTAACGTGATTTGAATGCATGTAATTGCTTTAAATTGTATCAATTCGAATTGGATTAAATTCGAAGGGCGCTTGGAGGCTTTAAATTAATTTAATTCCAATGAATCGATTGATGATTTGGCATTGTTAACTATAAAGTGACGAAAAAGAGAGTTGTTGAAGGGTTGTTGATTTTAAGCAGTATTGAACGTTTTCTGTAATGTAATGAAATGCATGTATGTAGATTGACTTTTTTGTAAAGAATTTGATGCAAGAAAAAATAGGCCAATCAGGTATCTCGTTGATTTTTACGGAATTTGTACAAGGTATTGCATGTTTCGGCCCAGCCCAGACGTGAGCGGTATGTCCCGTCCTCCTGAACGGGCTTTTGACCAGCGGCAGGTGGCGTGGCTTGCCCCTGCCCGCGTCACTGCCCCCGCCCGGTGGCCCCCGCCCCTGCCCCCGCCCCCGCCCCCCGCCCGGTGGCCACCGCCCCTTCCCCACGCACGGCCCTGAGGTGGGGTCCGTGGGCAAATTATAGCTCGAAGTGCCCGAGGGAATGTTTCGTCCATTGTGATGCTTACATGTTTCGCCTCCAATTTTTGACGACAATTCTGCTCCCAAACCTATGTATGCGCACATGTTTAAGTGGTTCAAATTTGAAATGTTAGATCAAAACACCCTGAAATCAAATTGTTAACCGTTAATTGTAGCTATTTGGCCCAACCTGAGCTCCTTTTCGTGAATTGCGATGCTCATATGGGCTCTGGTCAGAATTTGTCCGGTATAATAAGTCTTATAATTCATCCAAAATATAGAATGTTCAACTTGTTTGATGTTTTTCATAAAACCTGAAAAAATGGTTTGTGACACACGGACGGACATTTTAATGGGGCTAATCCCTCTTCAAAAATCTGGAGATTTTTTCATTCGGGTATGAACAGTTTAGCTATAACTGTATTCCTGGGCTGTCCCCTTATGACGGGTCTCCGCTGTTTTCTCGCATCCCTGCCGCTATCAACGGAAACATGCCTGAAGTCTGCGGTTAATGCCTTAGACCCTTTGCCAACCCCAATTGTCGACCGCTGCCCTGGTCATGGGATGACCTTGCGTCCCAGGTCAGGGGCTGATGGTGCTGTATTGCGTGTGAAGGTACTGGGCGGGCGGGATTCCGAAGTTCCTTCACATAATGTTTTACCCGAATCTCAGGGGGTCGCCAGGCCCTCCTCTGCGCCACGTTCCGTCGGTGAAGCTTTAGGATTAAGACAGCCTTCGATCATAGTGGTACCTGGATCAGGTCCATTGCCTAATAGTTGCCAACCTCCGACCACCTCGGATGGCTCGCAGGTGTTGTTAAACCCTTCGCCTCCTGCCATCCCTGGTGGATTATTCGGGTCAAGCCCATGTGATGATGTAGCCGTTGCCGATAGCGCAAGTGATGATCTTGAACACTGGTCTGGTTTCTGATACTGCGTATGGCTGGGGGTGTTCCGGTCGACCCAGGCTTCGTTGATATAGAGGCAAATAAGGCCGGCCTTGTTCAACCAGGCAGTAGTTCTGCACAGGGGGCTATACTACCGGTTACTGCTGATATTCTGATATCCCCGCTACCCATGTCCAAGTAAACTGCTTGTACGTGGGAGCATACATTTCCACCTCCACTGAACTAACCTATAAAGCTGCCATGCTTCCCTCCAACCTGACAGGGATCAGTGGCTGCTGGCTATGAAGGATGAGATGGCGTCCCTACATGCCCATGGCACTTGGGCTCTCACTCCACAGCCTCCTAAGCAGAGGATCCTGTCTGGCAGGGTGTTATTTGTGAAGAAGGTTGGGGTTGATGGTTCTGTGCGCTTTAAGGGCACGTTTTTGTGGTCCGTGGTTTTCTGCAGCGTCCTGGGCTGGACTTTCATGACGTATATGCCCCCGTTTCTTCTAAAGCAGGTCTGAGGGTGCTCCTTGCTGCCATCACTCATAGGAAGATGTTTGTTCGGCAGCTGGACATCAAGACTGCATTTCTGAATGCTAAGCTAGAACCTGGTCTGGACCTGTACTGCCACCAGCCTGAGGGCTTTAAGGTACTTGGTCCTAACGGTGTTCCCCTTGTGTGCAAACTGATCAAGTCCCTCTATGGTTTGAAACAGGCGCCCAGGGCTTGGAGTATGGATGTTAAGCGGGTTTTGGTTGCACATGGGTTTACTATGTGCAAGGCAGAACCTGCTCTGTATTTTAGGAGAGATTCTATTGGTGGGTGGAGCTATGTCCTGACCTATGTTGATGATTTTATCTGTGCTTTTAGTGAGGCTGGATAGGTATGCTTTGCTGATCAAGGCTATGAAGAAGGCTGGCTGGGAGGTCAAAGAGATGGGTGTACAGTTCAGTTCCTCTCATTGGACATGGCTGTTACACTTGACTCTGACGGCAGGTGTGTTCAAGTCAACCTCTCCCAGCACTCCTACATTGTTGATCTGGTGGAGCAGTTTGGTCTTACTGCTGCTGCCAAGCCCAAGTTGGTGCCCCCATGGCCAAGTGCACCGTCACTGACCCTCCTGGGGACCCCCTGGCCTCTAATAGTCAGTACCTCTCTCTTGTAGGTGCTTTGCTATACCTGGCTACTTGCACCAGGCCTGATATTTCTTTTGCTGTGAGCTACTTGTCCAGGTTTCTGCTCACCCTACCGTCCCCCTCTGGGGGGCAGCCAAGCGTTTGCTCTTGTATTTGAGGACACATTCCCACCTGGGACTCACTTACACCCACAGCCCTGAGTTCTCTTTTACTGTTTTTAGTGACTCATCCTTTGCTGATGATGGGTCTGACAGGAGGTCTCAGACTGGCTTTGCTGTGCTAGCTGGGGGGTGCATAGTGAACTGGATGAGCAAGAGGCAGCCTACTGTTGCCATTAGCTCTCGTGAGGCTGATATCAGGCCCCGTCTCAGGCTGCCAGGGAGGTGCAATGGTTGAAGAAGTTGAGGGTGGATCTGGGTCTGCCTTGTGGTTGGTTACCATTCAGGGTGACAACTTAGGGTCTCTGAGTTGGGCCAATGACTGGCAGCTACTCCCTCGCAGCAAGCACATTGATGTTATTCATCACTACATCAAGGAGCTGGTGGAGGATGGCCAACTGGATGTTGCCTATGTTAACACTAAGGACAACTGTGCTGACCTCTTCACCAAGCCCCTTGATCCTGCTGTGTTCTGGAGGTTTGTCCGAATGCTTGGAATGACCGCTTCTTCTTAGGGTCCGATTTTTTTTCCTGGTTACATTCGGTTTCTTTGGTTATCATTGTTTGGCATTAGGTTCCTATTCCCGGATCGGGTTTTCTATACCGTTGTTGCCCATCTTGATATTCGGTTTTCATCTTTTCTAACTTGGCAAATTTTTGGTTTTTGCCTTGTTTCATTCCTTCCTATTAACCTTTGGGTTCCATTTGGAAGTTCTCTCGATTTTTTCGGAGTTCTTTGATTTTTTTTCATCTGTTACATTTAGTTCTATGTCAACCAGTGCCATAGGTGGAGAAGTAGTATTGTATGTCACCTGTGTCATAGATGGAGTGTCAGCATGAATTGCGGTGCTCTCACGCGTTTTATGACTTGGTGACTACTTCTGTACTTCCTTAGAACTATCGGCTCTGCCAGTCCTGTGCCAGCTTCCCCGTAGTGACAGCTTCCCGTAGACTGTGTCATCCTTGAGTGACTCAGTGACAGCTTCCTGTCGGCTGCGACCCGGTCTAGCCTGTACCCTGTTAGGTTCCTGGCTGCCGCCCCTTTCACCACTGGTGCCCCTGATGGGTCTCCAGTGCTGTAATGCTATTCTCGTCTCCGCTATTATAGATTGGCGCGTCAGCTCACGCAAGCATCTTTGTCCACTCTCCGGAGTGTTATCCAAGCTGATAGGTTATACGGTCCTTCATTTACTACCACTGCTTTTCGAGATGCAACTTCCTAGAGGGCCTCCCGCCGGCTTCGAGAAACTCCATGAGACGAATGGTCTATTCTTGGCTGCGCGGATGCGCAGTATCATTATCAGCAATGCTGCGACGAGTCCTTCCAACGGAGACACACGGGCTCCTCTTACTGATTGGCTAGATTGTTTGTGCGCCAGCGGCCTCTGCTAAGCGGGTCATGAGAGTCCTTCCTCCGCCATCGTGGAAGTAACCCCACCCCAATCATTACTCCAACTTTGGCGGCTGTCCTTCTGCTACTCCGTCGCGATCGCCTCTCGCCTGAGGTGAGGACGTTCTAGATGCGTCCCCTACTCGTGTCTCCACTCAGGAAGTCAATATCCAGTATGCAGGTTCGCCTCACGCCACCTGTGCCCGTTTTGACTACCTACTAGAGACCTTGCCCGTCGTGAAGGATGGTCTATTGAGATGATGATGAGGATGAAGATGAGATCTGCAGAGTTCTCATGAGTGGTGAAACGAAATTCGTGTAGGTACTGGCCTTTCCACTCGCTACGATCGTGTGTTCAACTTCCCACCGTTCTCTCCCGTGTAAGAGCATCCGTCGGCAACCTTTCGCCTAGCCTTCCCTGTGTTCAAGCCTGAGCTTTGCGGTCTGCGCCATTGTTTTGCGCCTCCTCCACCGGACCTACCGGATTGTGGGCAAGCCGTCTTTCGGAAAGTTCCATATCTCCCTTGGTCCCTTGGGCTCCTCAGCAGAACTCTTGGGGTCGCATACCCTTCCTGAGCAGACTCTCATGGGCTACCTTGCCCATCAAACAGCTCGGGAGGCTTGCTTGGCTACAGTTGTCCGCAATCTCTTTGCTGCACTGTGCGCAGGAGCCCTCCTCCACCTTCGTGGAGCATTCCGACCTGCTCCCTGGTCCTCCACCTCCGGAGCTTCCTTCTCTGTATGCGAACCTTGGGAGCATCTGCTCACTGGCGGACCTCCTCTTCGTCTAGACCCTCCCTGTCGGGACTGGCCGTCTTCTCCTCAACTCACCATGCTGAGGACGTCCTTGGAAAAGCGACCGCACATCTGTACAGGATGGATATGAAGCCACTCAAGCTAATGTTGATAGCAAGGGTGCACTAAGGGTGTGATGGCAGACTCTGAGCTAGTCTGAGTGTAGGCTTTTTCTTTTCTGGGACCGGTTTATGCCAGTGACAACTACCTCCCTGCTATGGTGACCTTTTTGGTGGCATTTGGCGTAGGAAAAATACCGCGGGGTTACAGTGACGTGAAAGGATGCCCCCTCCCTCGCTGTCCCCTGTCGTCCTGATTTTCGATGCTCGTGGTGGGTGTTGCCGGCGGTCCCTGTCTCTCTCATTACTTAGTGACCAGCGCGCTTATGACGCTGGTCTGCTGCTGATTATTTCCTGGGATTCGGAGGTCTTATCTCTAGGACTGCTACTACTCCTGCCTGCTGGAACTGTCGGGGCCTCTATGTGAGTCCCTATTGTCGATCCTGCACTGTCGTGGGTTTTCATTGCGCTGCCCCTGCCCCGTCAATAGTTCTGATCTTGACCCCATGAGCTTTGCCAACATGACGGATGCCTTAGTTCCAAGGTATACCAGGACTTGCCTTCGCCTCGGGATAATCTTTTTGGGCATATCCGGGGCATCAGTCTGATGCCTTGCCCTCGTGTGCCCTCTCCTTGCTGAAAGAGTATCTTGCTTCGGTCATGAGCACTCATATCAGGTTGACGTTTTCTTTCGTCGGTTCTTCGCGGGCCGGCGCACTGACCGTCCGCAGTTCTGGTCTCCCGCTAGACTATCATCGTCCCACGCCATGTCAGCATCATATTTCAAAGGTGCGAGTCTGCCGCCTTTTCGATCGCTGTCGGATTATAAGTCAGGATGGTATCATGCTGTACAACAAGCAACCTGTTGAGTCAGTTGTTGTCCCTGTCTAGAGGAAATCTAGCAGCCAGCTAGACCATTCTGATTCTGACGGTAGCATCACCCCTCATTCTGATGCCCAGCACCCTGGTTTGTTCCCGGAAACACCTCCCACATTTGCCTGCCAATTCTGCACTTCATCCGCGGCGGCATAAACTGTGGCGGTTCTGGGTCTAACAAGAGCCGCCTGGAAATTCACTTGGGGGAACCATGCTCCCCAGGCCCCATAATGATAGGTCCATGGCTCGGAGAACGCGGCTGGCCTAGCAGCACACGTCACCTCGAAACGGGAACAGGCGATGTGGCACGCGCACCTGGACTCGATGCCTGGTTAAACCTGGCCCTTCTGGTGGTTTTCTCCAAGGCAAACTGTCCTCCTTCAAGCCTCATATTGATGTGGGTTGGCTTATGCAGAAGTAGGAGGTAAGCTCTGTCCTATTCTCCTGCACCTCGAAGTTCTCTAATGTGTGTAGCCCAAGCCTGTCTGAGGGTGTCTGGCATGTGGATTCTGGAGCTGGAATGTCTATCACACGTGATAAGTCTTTGTTCACTGTGTTTAATGTTTCTATAAATCAGCCAGCAGTTCGATTTGGTGATGGAGTGGTTCAACGGTCAGAAGGTATGGGATCCATTGTGTTATGTAGTGATTGGTTACCAACATCAATCACTCTAACTGATGTTCTCTACATACCTCACTGTCCGGTGACCTCCTGTCAGAAAATGCTGTGGCTCATTCTCTCCACTGCAAAAGGTTTCTTTTGATAGTCTTGTTTGCACTGCCACTTCAGGGCTCTTTCGGTTCTCGGGTCCTTTCCCTGCCTCCGTGATGGTTTTTACAATTTTGCATGTAGGCCTTGTTACAACACCCGGGGCCGTTGTTTAGTGCTGAACATTCACCCAGCTTTTGCACTGAGGTTGATGAGGACGGTGGAGTTTTATCCCTACCACTCTGAATGGCTGTGAGCATAGGCGCTGGGTCAAACCCCGCTTTGTTCCATGCGCAGACTTGTCAAAGGGTATGGTTACGAACTTACCCCTCTACTCAAGCAGGTGCAGAAGCTGCTATATCCCTTGTGATGCTTGTCGAAAGGCAAAGGGCAAACTCTCCGTGTGTCCTAAAGAAAGCACACTCAGATCCTGCATCCTCTCCAACGCCTTCACTGGAGTATCATGGGACCAGTTTCATATTAGGGGTCGCGTGGGGAGTTTTTATAGCTGTGCCTCACAGGACCAAAACTCTGGCTAATGATGAGGTATGGTGCGTGCAGGACCAGGGATGAAGTCTCCCTTAGCATCCAAACTATCATCCTCAATGCATGAAATCAGCTGCAAAACGGGGTTTGCCCTTTAAGTGTCTGAGATCTGACCGGGCTAAGGATTTTATAGTAAAGTGGTTCAGGATTTTGGCTTGCTATCGGTTTGGGGCAGTGGCATGATTGATTCGTGGCATACCCCTTCCAGGCATAATGCAACTGTGGAGAGTGTAAACAATGGGGTCTTACAGTCTATAGCATGAGCCATCCACCTGGAGTCTAAACTAACTAATCTTTCTGTCTGGCCCTATGCTTCCTAGCTGCTTCTTATACCTTTTCGTAATGACGTCAGCCACAATCAGGGGGCCAGAAGACTCCACACGACTTGTTCTTTTGGGGATTATCGCCCCTGATGTGTCGTTATTGCAGTTGTTTGGTCCCTTGCTACGTCACGTTATCTAATGGATAGAAACCAACAAGCCTGGACGAAGGTGCGTTATCTGTAGACACTGGTGGGTATATCCCCTGGTGAGTAAGCGGATGTATTTTGTTTGGGCGTTCCTAGTTGCGCCATGTAGTAGAGAGTTCGTGATGTACTCTTCTAGTTAAGGGCGCCTGGAGGCGCGTCGCCGAATATTCTGGAAAAAATGATTCGATCCTTACTTCATTAACGATGCCATTTCAGTTGTTTTATTTTAATGGACTTATTCCTTGCCATTTATTTAATTAACGTTATTTGAATTGCATGTAATTGCTTTAAATTGTACTCAATTCGATTTGGATAAATTCGAAGGGCTCTTGGAGGCTTTAATTAATTTAATGCCAATGAATCGATTGATTATTTGGCAGTTGTACGTATAAAGGGACGACAAAAAGAGAGGTTGTTGAAGGGTTTTGTTGGATTTTTATCAGTATTGAACGTTTCTGTTTCTGTAGATTAATGAAATGCATGTGA